>JAJOOS010011410.1:0-13423 GCA_029582725.1 Solanum chiquidenum | reverse complement strand
CATCCTAATTGAACTGCTGAACTTGAGTTTTACTCGAGGACAAGCAAAAGTTTAAGTTGGGGGTGTTGATGAGCCCTCAAATTGGACTCATTTAGGGCATTATTTTAATAGAATTAGTGTCCTCAAATGCCTCGTTTATCCCAATATCTGATAAAACCTCTTAAGTTTCAGGTATTTGAAGATTTAAGGAAAGCATGGACACTATGTCACAAAAAGGAACAAAAAGGGTGAAAAGAGTGAAGAAATGGATGCCTGAGCATCGCCAAAAAGCCTTACTCCTCATTTTGTTCCAGTGTGTTGAACCCTGAAGGAAAAACATCATAAATCGGAGGTGAAAAGGAGCAGTCGGAGTATTGCCGAACAGTTCTGCGAAGTAGTATTATACCGCCCAATGGTCCAGGATGCAAAGATGTTGTAGGCAAGCAAGGAAGGCGATGAACCAGACGATAGGAGAATCACCGAGTAGATCGGCGATTCACACTAACCTCGCCGAACGATCCACTGCACCATTAATTCTGAATACTATAAATACTAGCTTTATATTAGTTTTAATTATCAAGCTTCATTAGAATACTCACAATTAGATATTTTATTTTGTAACTCTTATTTTTTTCTCAAGTTTGGGAGGGTTTTTGAAGACTTGAAGAAGAAAGGGTTTCATCTTCCCCAACTTTGAAGTGGGTCTCCTTGATTCTTCTTTCTTTGCCTAAATCAAGACTTATTTCTCTATACCCATTTGATTTCAACATCATTGAAGGTATAATTTTCTATTTCTTGATGTGTGGCTAAAACCCCCCATTCTTGGGGTGTGATTTATCAAATATGAGTTAAGATTGTTGTTGGGTCTTGCTTGTTGATAGCTTAAATGTAGTTTAATGGTGATTTCACCTAGCGGTTGTGGTTTAATTTAATGGGTTTGTAGTTGCAAATACAAAACCACCCATGTGTTTTCGACTTTCTTGAGAGAGAGGTCGCAAAACCAAGACCAGTAGACTGATGGCCTAAGGAGTGGGTCGACATGAGTTTCAGCCCGAGAGGGTGAGCCCTAGTCTCATATCCAAACACTCAGCTCGAGAGAGTGAGTGGGGTAAGGCGTAGGCTGGTCTTCATGCGGCAAGTGGGTGTCCGAGAGGAACCCATTTGAAACGGAGTAAGTAGCTCGAGAGAGAATTTATTTCCACTTAAAGGTTAGCCTAGTCACTAATAATCTACATATTTTCTATCGAAAGCTTGTACCCAACAATCTAGATTAGCTTGTATTGCGGTCACATCCCAAGAATCTCCCGTCATACTTGATTTTCCTTATATTTTACTGTGTTTTTTTATTTTGTGACAAAACCCCCAAATTGATAGTTGACACTTTCGTGTCACCCCCATTGATTTATAATTTTTTTATTTGTAAATCTCTTTACCTATGACTAATTAGGATTAAATTCTAGTTCACTACAAATTCTCAAAACCACCCCCTTGGGACACGACCCCAACCCTTGGTTGGGTTACTATATTATCGACGATCGTTGACACTCGAACCGTAGTTAGTGTCGTTGGTCACGATAAACATTAGTTATGAGTTTAGAATTCACTCTCTCGAGCTGGACCCACAACAACCCCATCACTACAATTATCAATCAAAAATCTTAGTTCTAAACCTCTTTCTCAAGCAAGCCCAGAACACTAAGTTAGAATTGCATTTGCAACTACAATTCATAGATTAATACACAACTATCAATTAAACCCACTTCAAATCAACATTTAAATCAGTAAACAATAATACCCATAAGCTAATTAAAGAAAATAATCACATGATCACACCCCAAAAATTGGGGTTTTAGCCACACATCATAAACAGAAAGAAACGATTCCCAATTATGTTATTCATGAATTAGGTAATGGTTCCCAAATCTCTAGAATGCTTCAAATCAACTCCATTCAAAAACTTTATTGAAAACTCCTCAAAACCAACTAAAACAAAGTCTCAAAAGCTCTAAGTTCTACAAATGGAGAATTACTCAGGAAAAATCACTGGATTTAGACTAGATCTTTTTTTTTCTTTTTGAAATTTAATGTATACTTTCCCAAATTTTGGCCTTCAGGACCACTAGGCAAGGTTAGTCGAGCATCGCCGACCAAGTCGGTGACGCGCCAATTTCTCCATTCCATCGGCGGTTTGCCTTGGCCTTTTAACCTCAGAGTTCTGTTACTTTAGGCAATCAGGATCGAGGTCGCCGATCCATTTGGCGGTCCGCCGACTGTCCATTTCCATCGCCATGTAGGTTTTTCCCCAGGGCTGGCATGCTGGAACTTTGGGTGAGTTGAAGCGCCACTCGGCGACTCACCGAGTGGTCTTGACGATCACTGGGATTTCCTTTCTTCAACTTCTTCAACTTTCTTCGCTCATTTTTTCCCGGTAATGTCCTTGTCTTGCTTCTTAGCCTTCATTACTTCAAATCAACACTTTAACATCAGTTTAGCACATAAATTAGGCATCGGGGACAATAAAACTATAAAAACAAATCCCTAAATGAGTCGAAATATCAGACTAATCACCTAGCCCAATTATCATGTCAAAAACTGAAAGTCAGACAAAAATTGAAAACAATGAGAATCTGTCCTCAAAGCATGGGGACTCACCAAAGCTCAAAAATCTCTCAAGTCAACCTCTAACCACGAAACTAAGAACCCTGACTGTCGGACCCTACATTTAGGGAAATGAAGGAAAGAGTATTCGTTAGTACAAAACAATGTACCAAGTATGATAGCCATGCATAAAACATTTAAATCATGCTAAAAAGAAACATTTTCATAAGTATGCAATGATCAAGCTAAAACATGTATATTGAGAGTTAGAAACCATAAGTCATAAACCATGTTCAATGTAAGCGAACATCATCTTTGAATACATGTGAGATACTTTTGAAGTAACCTTAGTTCATTATTATTGCGCGAATGAGACTTAACCGACATAAAGACCATGTGAGCTATAACATGATCCCCCGGTGTCTTCCACACCGAAAATGGTTGTCCTACTTGACAAGGTAGAACCATGAAATTCTAGCTTAGGTGGATCCACTAGCTAATTTCTATCTAGACAATCATCATATGGGGGCACATAGGTAAGGGATAAGGAGATTGCTTCTAGAAACTCTGCCTCAACTCACGAGAGCTTCCATCTCAATATACTCTCAGTGCTAAGCATAAATTTCCATGGAGTAGTTATTAAGTCTTGACTTATCTTATCTTTAAAAGACACGGGTAGTTGCCCTTTGTCTTATCATAGGATAGCTCCTTAGACCATGAATGAGAAAACCTTTCACCGTCCATGATCCTTTCATCATAGCTTATAAAGGAACATGGGTAATCGCCTCTTGTCCTTACATCATGTGACTTGGGTAATCACCTCTTTTCATTCAATTAGAGAGCAAAGGTAATTTCCTCTTGCCTCATCATAAGATTAGCTTCTTAGGTTCATTTTAGGTTAGGATGCCTTTCAACCCTACGAACCCTTATTATGTGAGAATACCTTTCACAATCATGCATATGTGTGTATGTGAGAAAGTTCCTTTCAATAACACAACAACAACATCATCATTGGTACTTCACTCTCAAAGCACCCTTAAAGCATTTCCATAAACTTCATAAGAACATGCATCATTTCATAATTCGCCTTTCAAGGTTCAAAACCCACTTTCAATCATCAATATCTAGAAATCATGGGTTAGATATGGGTTCATAAAAATTCATCATAAAATCATATAATTCTATCAATTCCTCCTTGATTTCATAAAAATATTCTTTCATAATCAAACCCACATTATATCATCATAATTAGAAAATATGGGATTTACATGGGTTCATAGGGTATCATCATACAAACCATAGTATTTCATCAATTCATGCATAAGAGATCATAATTCAATCATTTAAATCAATATTGAAGAGAACCCATGGTAATTGAAGAGAACCTTAACTCAATTGGGGAATTCAAACTTTGAAAATAGGAGAATTTGGGAACTCCATAGATGAAAGCTATCATATCTTGATGCCAAAAGCTTGAAAGCAATGGAGGATTTGGAGGTTTGATCTTGAGACCCTATCTTTCTTCTTCAATTTCTAGAGAGAGAAATATTTGGAGAGGAAGAGCTTGATCAACTTTTAGAAATTTAAGAGAATGAATTTAGTTTGGGTGATTTGGGGGGTTATATAGGGCTTTGGGTAGAAGGAAAAATGACTTAGTATTGAGTTAAAACAATTGGAAACAAACCCAATAACCCCTGACTTAGAATTTGCCGAATTGGCTCACTGGAAGCCCATCACGGGTCGTCATGACCACCATGGCCCGTCAAACGGGTCGTGAAGAAATTCAACCCGACAGTGCTTCACTATTTCGGGCATAATTTTTTACTCCGAGATTGGAATTGGGTAAACTCGGTGGCCTTGGAAAGAGGACTTAAAGACCTTTAATTTTATAGGGAATGGGCCACCTAATTCATTTTGAGCTACAATATATGATCGTTTGAAGTTAACCTTAAACTCTAAGTCTAAGGAAAACCCTTCACAGACGACTTCACGGTCCGTGTGGGGCTTCACGGGTTGTTGTGATGCTCGTGTCCCTTGACCAGTAGCTAGGGGAGGATCCCTACTTACTTGACCCCCTTCACGACCACCTTGACGTCATGTCTACCCCACAACGGGCCGTCTAGGCGCCCGTCAAAGTGAAGCTTGCATGGGGCAGTTTCTTGAAACCTACCACGAGCCCTTTAACATACCGTGGTCCCCTTCACATCCCATCTGGGGGTTCCGTGGAGGGTTCCATGGTCCACTTCTTGGGATTGTGAGTTTCCCACTTAACCCACTTCTAGACTCCTTGATTTTGGGGTGTTACATAAACTCCCAACGGAAAATTTATTAAATCATATCCTATTCATATGCTTAGTCTTTGAAATTATAAGAATCTAGTGATAAATTGTCAATTTCAACTCATTTGAGGCTCTTTTCTTATTATGTTGTGGCACTCAGGTAGATAATGAGGGTAATTATCAATCTAATTGTGTTAATTTAAGGTGTTTGTTGTTGGGAAAAAAATGATGGACAAAAGTTGAAAAGAAGCTAAAAAAAATTAACTTGGAAAAAATTGGGTCTCTAATGTTCGACATGGTAGTGAAGGTTCACTTAAGTGAATGGTCAAATGTGGTCAATAGGCCACTTAAGCGACCGTCTAGGAGTCGCTTTTGTGAACTAGCCACAAAGGGCCGAGTACGCTTAAGCAATAGGGGTGTCACTTTTGCGATGTTTGCTTTTTTGACCTTCCTACCACTTTTATGAAGCCCGCCTACTTGGACAAGGGGAGAATTTGAATTTCTCAGGCATTGGATTCAAATTCTCACAAAGAGGCTGAAGAGAAACATTATACCATATTAGATTTTTTAGGAGAGTAGTTCATCTACTTAGCTTAGAGTGGTGAAAAACATTGTTCTTAATTTTGGGTTGAGACTTTCAAGGCATGTTTCCTCACAATTCACATTAGGGTTTGAAGATTTTGTGATTAATAGTAAAATTTCTTGTTCCCTTCTTCTTTCCTTGCTGTACATTGCTAGAATTGTGGGTCTAATTATGTATATGAAATTTGGGCTTTTGTGCTAGAAATAGACAAAGCTATTTGGGCATTTGATTTATTTCTCTATTCCTTTTGCCATTATTTGATTCCATACTTAATTTCATGAAATGGATTTGATCTAATTATCATGCTTTGATCTATGATTTGAGAGTGGATGCTAGAATATAACTTCCAATTTTTGTGGGTTGCTCTAATAGAATTCATGAAATGGAGAATAATGTTAATTATTTAGGTCTATTTTGTTGAATGGTAAACTTTCTAGAATCTATTGAGACCTAAAGGAGATTTCGTTAAATAGCAGTTTTAGACCGAAAGTATATTAGTCTGGATTGATGATAATCTAGCCTATCCATTATTGATTGAGCATGTGTTGATTTTCTATTGATCATTCAATGTGGATTGAATTCCCACTTTCCCAATTCACATATATCCCTTGTTTGATAATGTCTTTTCCCAAAACCATAACTTTGTTACCAAAATTACTCTTTATTTCATAACTTTGTATATTGTGTGCTTAGGTTCAAACTTGTAACTATTCATTCTTTGTCTTTTCAATTCCTGACAAATTGTTCTCTCTGGGATTGGTCCCTGACTCCTCATTTGATATATTTATTGATAGTGAATGCTTATCCCTTTAATTTGTTTTTGGGTAATTTGAGCGTTGTGTCGCTACAGGGGAACAATTAGACGTATTGAATTGATTTGGGATTTATAATTTACTTGTTCCTATCAAGATTAAGAATAGTTGTCTTTACTATATTTTATTTTGTTTCTGTAGCTTTCTGTGATCATCATATATTTGTGAGTGGTATGCCCTATAACGACCCACGGCCTTGTGGTGAAATTAATGTCATAAGTCAATTAAAGCTTCGGGTAGTGGAATAAAAGCTAATTTGGGGGCAAGAGAACCCTACTCCTACTTTCCCAAGAAAAGGAAAAGCTTCGAAAAATATAGCTAATTCGGTGCTATGATATTGTAATTTTTGAGTTTTGACTAGCATGTCTTAGGGCTACGGTGAGAAAAAAATGTGGAGGTAGAAACTCCTTCTAATCGAATGGCTGGAAAGAGCGAAGAAGAGTTTCACAACTTTCAACTTGATTAGTGTGATGAGATGGTTCAACTTGAGTTTGGGAATAAAATGTTGAAAGCCAATACGAGAACACATAAAGGGATTGAGGTGGATATAGAGGATATCTTGAGCTTGCGCAACCAATCTAAACCAATAATAATCAAAGAAGTCAGAATAAATGATATGATACTAGAGTTTCAAGAAAATGCCAACAAGAACATAAATGACAACTTTAGTTCATGCGAAATCGAGTGTGTCAAAAAATTGAGGGCCAACAATCATAAAATTCAATGATCATTTGGCGTAGTGACTCTCTCACTCTAAATCTTGGCCAAGGATCCAAAATGGAAGAATGATGCAAAGTTGGGTAACATATTCAAGTCTTCAATGTTGAGAGATCAAACACAATGCTTGATTCTCTCATGCACTCCCCATCGCTATTAAAATAAATGTAGATCTTAGTTGAATTTTGATTTATTGATATGTAGATAAGATTTGATTTTTTTGTTTTTGACTAATCCTTATGATTTTAGAGTATTTGGAGTTACTTTGAACATGTTTGGAGGCATGTATCTTAAAGAAAATGAAGTTTGGGGTAAAACCCCATCAAAATATGACTTGGGAAACTTTTTGGGCGACGAGGATCGCTCGATGAGACTGAGGGGATCGCTCAATAGACCCCAAGACCGCTCAAATGGTCAGTGAGCACCCTATAAAAAAATTCTTCGGATGTCACAAAAGTGAAAGGAAGTTGACTTAAGTGAAGTCCGCAAAAGAGGCACCCTCTCACAAAAGTGATCATTACTTAAGCGCAAGGGCCTTTGTAAAAGCGAACTCCACTCTTTAGTAGAGGGTCTCAAAAGTGACCAATATGTCACTTAGGCCAAGGTAAGGATTTTGTAAGGCAGTGGGCAGAAGCAAAATGGGAAAAACGTCTAAAATAAAAGGTCTACGCCCTTGATCTCTTAATAACTTGTCTCATATTGATTGAACAACTCTTGGTCTTCCTTGTGCAAACACAATCTGGTATGTCTATCAAACTTTACTATCTTGAAGTGGTAGATTTGTTCTTCAAATTATGTATCTTGTTTAAAGTTTGAGGTATTATGTGGGTAGGAACTTCTCAATTAATAGCGGAGGGATTAAATTCTTTTATCTGTCTGCTGAATTATGATTGATAATTGTTGAATACATTTGTGTGGGCTGATTTTAAGTATATGGGGAAGTTTTGAGCAACCATTTCATGTTTAAATTGCTTAAAACTAGATTGGGCACCATGTGTTTGATAAAATTCCCATGAGAATTGAAGGATGATTTTATAAGCTTTTTGAGCCAAAATGATTGAGTTTCTAAATTGCTTGTTTGGTTGTTGTTCAATTTGAACTACTGGGAGTTGAATTTTTGTGCAAAAATGGTGTAAAATATTAGTTGTTCATGTTGAGAGGATGACTTATCGCTAAAACGAACTCTTTTTTGCAAAAGTGAACTCTGCTTAAGCTACCCCTCCTCACTTTCGCGATTTTTGCATAAGTGATCTCCTGGTCGCTTTTGCAATGTTCACTTAGGTGAACATTGTCTCGCTTTTGCGACATGAGAGGCCATTTCCTGCCAGTGGAAAATTCTTTATCAAACTTGTGTTGGTTCGTGAATTGATTCCCAACCATTTCCTTTGACTTATTCATTGAAATATAATCGTTTAACACTTGATTATTCAACTTCCATGCTATTGTAATTTTCAATTTTCTCAGAAGTCAAGAATGGTGCAAGAACTTGAGTTTGAAGAGGAAGTTGTGGTCGAATATAACCAACATATCTTTGCCTCTCTCCGAGTTTAGGAGATCTACTATTATGATTTGATTATGAAGAAATTTATCCAAGAGATAGGCATTGCAGTTGACAAAGTTGAAGAGATGCTTCTGAACCTCTATCAAAGGTTGGAAAATTAAAAGTGGACAGCTTTGCGTCGAACCATGCAAAGAAAATGAGAAATGGGTGAGGGATTTTTTTCCTAATCTCATGGAAACGGACATGTCGACAAGGTTTATCACCATTCAAGGAATGGTTATCAATTATGGGCCAGAAGCAACAATACAATCTATAGGCTGCTAGACCACGATATAGAGGCCTTCACGACCAAGGATTGTGAGTCGGGTGTTTGGCTAGCATCAATGATATGCCCAAGAAAAAAAATTCCCATGGGCCATAACAAAGGTTTGGATCCTATGCTCTGATTTTATGGCTGAGGCAAGAACATGGATGACCATTGTATGCAGTTGCATTTGCCCAAGTGGGATATTAGCAACATTCTGATGTTGCAGAAGCAAATAGTTGCATGTTTACTTGATCATACCCTTTTGAATGTGGGCTATTAGATCGTGTATGAGTTCTGAGAGTTCAAGCTCCAAGACAACATGTCCAATGTTGTCTCTTCTTTGATCATGGAGCTATGCTTATATGCTGAAGTAGAAGAGCTCCCGGGTTATACTTGGGTGGAATCTAAATATCAAACCTTCCTCATAAGATGCGTTATGAGGGAACGATTATGAAAATCAAGAAGAGGAAAGTTGACTCTGGAATGTCCGTACATGTGGAAGAGGATTCTGCGATACCTATAATTTTGTGGCCGTTTGAGTCATTGGATATTGAGTGGAAAATGGTGAAAGAAATTGTGATGAATCTGCCTCAAGGGTTAGGTGAGTAATCTTCTGGGCCAGTTGCATATAGTCCACAACATGAGTTCGACGGTTACCTAAGTTATCAAAGGAAGAAAAGAGGTCATATTGCAAGTTTGAAGAAGGCATACACCAGTTTGGCTAAGTAGCATGGTGAGTTAAGCATCTCACATAGTAAAATGATGAAGAGGGAGAAAATTAGACACAAGTTCTTCACACAGATGTAGACGGGGGTCAAACGTCTTTGGAAGGTGTTCAAGGCAAATGATCCACTCTAGAATTTGAGGCCAGAAGAAGACTGAAATGAGCCTGTTGTATGGATCGATGATTGTAGAGCTGAGGATAATGAGGCCACCGATAGTGATGGAGATGATTGAGGCAGCCCAAGGAGCCCTTTTATATTCTCTTGGTGATTTTCATACTTGTGTTGTGTGGATATAACATCATCTTTAGTTAGGGGTGCTCCTCTTTGGGTAGTTTATGCTTTTGATAAATATTCTGGATTTTTGTTTCTATTTGCCTTGTCAGGCTTTTTCTTATTGTGTGGATTGGTTGTTTTAATTATATTTTTGCCTTTGTTATGTTAGTATCTTTTGTTAGTTTCATTATGTAGTAATAAATCACGGTGATAATGTTTCATGTTTGTATGTATTGAAACAAGGGAAGTATGAGTACCCATAGCTTATGAGATTGAAAATCTTTGTGAATGCTTGACGAAAAAGGCTTGAATTTGCCAAATGATAGATCAGGTGACTTCATTATTAAGGACAAATCTTCATTTTGTTGAGTATTGATGTTGTTGTGGTGCTTTTATGTGAGGTTGTGAGTTGTTTCGTACTAATAGACTTAGTCATGCCTTGTGAGTCATTAATGAACACCCTCCAAAATATAGTGAATAATGAAATTGTGGAAGTGAATGACTTTGTGATAATATTTTGAGTCTTTTTCTGACTCTAACTTACTAATTGGTGAAAGTGAAAAATATCTCCTTTGTTCTTGGCTAGGAAGTGAAATTGATCCATCTTGAATAGTTTACATGCAATATTTGGTGAGTGTTGAAAATAATTCCTTATGTTCACTTGTGCTAACTAGAACTTGCCCGGTTGGTCTAGAAATATTTGTTTTGATTAAGTTTTGTTGGAGAAATGATCTTAGGCCTTCTTTGATTGTTCTTGAAGTCCACTTGACCTATAAATCCTACATTTGCACTAAATATATCATTTTTTGTCCCCTTTGAGCCTAATTATTTTTATTTGAAACCATATTACAAGGCTTATTCCTTCTTCAAAAAAGTAACCCTCTTTTGATCCTTCCCTCCATGAACTTAAAGTTGTGAAAGTTGAGGCTAAGAACCTAAGTTAGGGGTGTTATGGGAAACTCATAGAAGGGATTCTTACCAAATGAGGGTTTGATAAATAAGAGAGAGAGAAATTTAATAATGGATGAAAAGTCTTAATGAAAAAAAAGCTTTGAAAAAGAAAGAAAGAAAGTGAATAAATGATACTTTAACCCTCCCAAATTTTAAAACTATGGCATGAAGGGCATCTAGAGTGGAAATAAGAAAAAAAATAAAAATAATGAGAAGTGTGCATTGGTTTGAAATATGGAAAATTGAAAACGATGAGTTGTTGTGTAGTGTTCAAGAAGGTTGTATTCAGTTGTACCTAAATGATATACTAACCTTCCCTATGCCTACATTACAAGCTCAACAATTTCCTTTGAGATCCCTACAAAATGAAGTTGATTCAATGTTGATTGAAAATATGGGCAAGCCTGTGGTGTGACATTGTGTTCATGAGATGTTCTATTGTGTGTTGAGTGTTTGTACTGTTGTCCCCTGCCTTGTAAATATTTGTGTGTGCCTTTGTGAGACATTTATTTTCTTGTTAGGGCATGAAAATTAGGATGGATTGGTGAAGTTGATAGATTCTGAATTTGAGTCAAGGTTTAATTGACTTATAATTTTGAGTCACTTCTTGAGAACTTTTGTAGTGACTTAATCATTCTTTGAAATACTCTAAGTTTTGAAATTTTTCTTGAACTTGAGGAGGTTGATTCAAATTGAAATCACTTGCTTGCTTGCTAAATATATGTAACAGCCATAGCCATTACCATGATCCTTAGTTTAAATAGAAGGATGTTGTGCTTAATTTGAGTGCATCTTGTAATTTGAGTATATTTTGCTTGAGTACAAGAAATGTTTTTTAAGTTGGGGGTGTTTATGAGTTGTGAATTTTCACTCATTTGAGGGTCTTTTATTCTTTTTTTATGTCACTCAAGTAGAGAAAGAGGCTAATTATCCATTTAATTATGTTTATTTAAGGTATTTATTGCCGTGGAGGAAAATGATGGACAAAAGTGGAAAAGAAGCTGAAAAGAAGTTGAACATAGTACTAATTGGGTCTCTGATGTCGCACCTGCAAGTGAAGGTTCGCTTAAGTGAATTGTCACAAAGGGTGTGGTTCTCTTAAGCGATTGGAGTTTCGCTTTTGTGACGTTCACTATTGCGAACATCAATATGATTTTGTGAAGCCCGCCTACTTGGACAATGACAAAATTGGAATTTCTCAGGATTGGACCCAAATTCTCACAAAGGGGCTGAAGAGAAACATTATTCCATATAAGATTTTTTAGAAGAGTAGTTCATCATTGTAGCTTAGAGTATAGAAAAAACATTATATCATTCTTAATTTTGGGTTGAGACGTTGAAGACAAGTTGCCTTACAATTTATATTTGGGTTTGAAGATTGTGTGCTTAATAGTAAAATCTTGTATCACCTTCTTCTTTGCTTGCTTCACATTTCTAGAATTACGAGTGTAATTGTGTATATGAAATTGGGAGATTTTGTGCTAGAAATAGACAGAGATATTTGGGTATTTGATTTATTACTCTATTGCTTTTGTGATTCCATGATTACATGCTTAATTTCATGAAGTGGGTTTAATCTAGTTCTCAGCTTTAATCTACGATTTGAGAGTGCACACTTGAATCTAGATTCCAATCTTTGTGGGTTGCTCGAAATAGAATTCGTGAATTGGAGAATTTGGTTAAAAATACTTCGAGTCCTAAATATAAGACCGAAAGTAGGTAATTTATATTTACTTTGTTGTTTGCTAAACTTGCTAGAAATAGGGTTTTAGATTAAGGCTGCGTTGTTGTTGAGACTATTGAGGCCTTGGATTGCTTCGTTGTTGATTGCTAAACTTGGTAGAAATAGGGGTTTAGAGTAAGGTCTTGGATTGCTTTGTTGCTAGAAAGGAGATTTCATGATATAACACTTTTGCACTATAATGAGATTAGTGTTGAATGATTATGATCTACCATATCTATGATAGAATGAGCATGTGTTGAATTGCAATGGTTCATTGAGTGTGGATTGAATTACTAATTACTTAATTCCCATATATCACTTGCTGGATATTATCTTTGCCCAGAATCATCAACTAGTTACCAAAATTGCTCATTATTTTATAACCTTGTATACTATGTGTTTAGTTTCAATCTTGTAACCATTCATTCTTTGTCTTTTCAATTTCAGAAAATGGTTCATCGTGAGATTCGACAGTGATTCTTAGTTGGGTATTTTTAGTGATGACGACAACTTATCCATTTAACTTGTATCATCTAGTAATACCAATTCAATCATAAAGAGTCAGAAATCATAAGAATATCCTATTAAAATATCATGATTTAATAACATAATCAATTCATAAAAGACACTTAATCAAAAACATCTAAATCATCATAATCTTTTCGTAATCAAAATACTCGAATCGGAGCAACCTAATTTCATAAAACATGGAATACTTAATTCTAAAGTACCCTAGATTCATAGTCTCTACATTTTCTCATGTATCCCAATTTTCAAAGATTTAGTTCATGATCATAAAATATTCATATAACATGGGTTCATAGGCAAATAATTGAAACATATAATCTATAGCAAATCATGTATAATCAAATTTAAAGATTTGATTCATCAACAATTGAACGTATAAGAAACCATGCAAACCCTAGAATGTGGGTAAGAATCATAAGAGAGAATTGGATGTTTATTTGAGACTTA
>JAJOOS010011408.1:0-15272 GCA_029582725.1 Solanum chiquidenum | reverse complement strand
CTATTTTGTTAGGATGACCACACAAAGGGTTGTAAATGTCCAACAGGGTTCAAAGGAGATGGAGTGAATGTTTGTGAAGGTACAGAGAATCTGTTACTCAAATATAATTTCATTTTTCGAAATTTGCTGATGTTGTCAGCATTTATGGTATAACTCACAGTTTTCAGCTATTATAATCTTCTTTTACTCTCATCTACTTGAAGATTTAGATCTTTGTTGTCTTTGTTGCAACAAAAAGTTTTCCGTACTCTTCTTCTTTGTAGAACCGTCATCTTATTCTCCGTCCTAGAAAAAAATTATCCTATATATATCCCCATAGAGATGTATAAATAGGAATAACCTTGCTCTTTATTTAGTACTCCCTCTGTACCATTTTATGTGTCACACTCTCCTTTTTAGTTTGTCCAAAAAAATGACACCCTTCTTTTTTCTTTTGATACTATTGGAATTCTTCCCATTTTATCCTTAATGATGACCCCTTGGGACCTATGTTGCTCGGACTCTTCAATAATGTCAAGGGGTGCGTGTCGGATTCGCCAAAAGTAGTGTATTTTTGGAGAATCCGACATGGGTGCGGCATCGAAAGTGAAGAGTCCGCGCAACTTAGCTTGGGACCCATCTGATATAAAAAAAAAATCTTTATAAGGAGAGAGAATGAAGACATGTGGAACTCTCACCGGTTTTATTTAAAAGGATAATTTTGGTAATACACATATTTGGTTGACATGTTAAAAGCTTTTGTTAATTTGTTAATTTACATATCCAGTCTAACAGGGAGTACCAATATGAATAATAATTTGATGAGATCCAAAGTTTTTTAATTGTACTATTCCCCTTTTTCAGATATTGATGAATGCAAAGAAAGGCTGGCATGCCAGTGTCCAGATTGCAAATGCAAGAATACCTGGGGTGGTTATCAATGCAGTTGCAGTGGCAATTTATTGTACATGCAAGAACATGACACATGTATAGGTAAGTTTTAATTTCTCATACATGTTTCTAACATTTGTTTAAATATGGATGAAGCTAGTTAAATGTTGATATGATGGTTGTAATGCTCATTTAGATGCTTTTATCTATATAACAGAATTTGAATTTCACGAGCAGCTTTGAGCTACTGTGATTTCAAAATCTGTTGTATTTTAATCTGTAAATAATTTTCAAAAGCTGCAGGCAATGATGGAAAAGCAGCATTTAGCTGGGGTCTTGTTTGGGTTATCATCTTGGGTTTGGCAGTTGCAGGAGTTGGAGCATATGCCGTGTACAAGTATAGGATTCGGGTATGTTTTTTGTTATATGTTCTTATTTCATCATCTTTCGTCACTTATGACCTTTGGGTTTTGGTACAAAACATCAGAAATTGGAAATCTAGCAGTAATGTGAGTTAGGTTACCGCAGTTATTCATAAATGAACTCTTCAAAGTGACGTGGAAAGAAAATGGCCTCTTCCAGAAGAGACATACAATACTGCATATGCCAGAATAACCTATGATTTGGATACTCAAATAAAAACAACTTCACTTCTCAAAGAGGGCAAGTGTTTCTTAAGAGCTTGAAATGTGAAAATCTAATCATTCGAGTCCCCTTATTGCAGCTAAAATCCCTTAAGAAGTAGTCTATTTTGGTTTGCTCAAATGATGAAAGCTCCTCAGTAGTTGATGAGAAGGGCGAGTAGTTCCCTCAAAAGAAATCTTAAGAATAATTTGTGCTCGCTTTGTACAAGCTTCCAGCTATTGTGCCCTCTTAGAATAAATGGAACACCCGAGTTTCTATGAAGAAATCTCAGGAAAGAAATGAATAACTTCTTTTAGAGACGCTGTAGGAAACATTTTAGAAATGTTGTTATGTCTTTGTGCCTCATAGGAAAAAGTCGTACAAGTTCATTCTGGTCCTCATCCTGTGCTCTGCAACAGCCATATTTTGTCATGTTTATCAGTGTTATCGATCAAGCGTTCATTTTCCTCTTTTCTCCCTACTTTTTTATCTCCTGGAATTTTAATCATGAAACTAGTATGCACAGATACGCGGCCATTGCCTTTGATGCAGTTTTTATGTGGAATTTTAATCATGAAACATGTATTTGATGTTATTTTACCTTTCCTGATGTATATAATCCGAAAACCTTTTTATATGCAGAGATACATGGATTCAGAGATCCGTGCCATCATGGCACAGTACATGCCTTTGGATAATCAGGGAGAGGTGCCTAATCACATATCCCACGGAAATGTCTGATATTATTCCATTGGTGAAGAATGATTGCGCGGATAGAATGTAACATCAAGTGATATCGCGATCAGCTCTTTTTCCAGTTGTCACGAGGTTCTTTATGCTTGTGTGATTCTAGTGCAAACTTTCACTGTCTGGTGAAGTCCTATTTATGTATATGTTCATCATAACAGTACACACATAAACTCCCAATTATGATAGGGGAAATTTTCCAAACATGCACTACGGTCCTGAGCTTAATGAAGGGAGAAATTTCTTAGGAACAAACTTTGTGCCACCATAGATAATGTTTGCAGCATGAACGCCGATGGATGCCGTAAATAGAAAAATTACGTTAGTTAAATGGAGATTACTCTTTCTTATGCGGCGGTTTATAATTTTTATTTTTTATGTGGTTGACCAAACACTTGATTATGTGTTGGAATTAATTACACTAATCCCTCTTCACAAATCTCAAATGTGATATATGTACAAGTGAGATATACATGTACGTACATATATCATGTGGTGTCATTATAGCGACTATTTTAACGTTTCTTCACATTAGCACATGAGGTTTATAATTTAGTTTTTCACTTCAATGGAAGTTTACTTATAACAAAGAAGATTCAGTGGGATTTCAAACTTTGATACCTCAACAAAGAAGTCCCAAGCCCAAACACTGGGCCACCCCGTAGGGTGATCAGCCTCCATTTTGCCCATCACCCTCTCATGCATGGACCTCTTAATATAATTAGAATACTTATGTGTTGATATAAAATTATATCAATTTACCATGAATAAACAACTTAATAGGGTGAGAATATGTATCATTAAGTAAAGATAAATCTATGCACAAAACACATATCATGCATTTATTGATTTGCCTCATGTAAATGTAAATATTTTTAACCTATTAATAATGTGTACCTGAGAAGGAAAAGAGAAACAAAAAGGAAAGACCAAGGAGTCAAGTTTTCATATTTCTTCAAGCTAGCACTGCAAGGAAATTTAAACTAAAACTAAGAAATAGTAGCTAATCTCAAGTAGATGAAAATGTGGTCAAGATGTCACAAGATCTGACCAACAAAGAACCCCAAACTGTGGTCCATAGCATTACAGTCTTGCCCTTGAATACAGTGTGACAATTTATACATAGGGTAAATAGAGAGTAACAAAATTATTTAACAAAATACAATGAACCAACAAACTACAGCGACACATACTACTCCTAGTTTCAATGTTTAGATATGTACATATACAGTAGATACATGTCCATTTTTCGAAGAAATTAACTTAATAAGACATAGGTTGAGTTAGGCACCAAGCTAATAGGAGTCTTCTCAGGCGTGTTTCCTGTTAACAAAGTCGAGGTACCCCTGCCACAAACCACCATAGTTATTGTACTACAGAATATAACAAGCCTCGAGTAAAACCAAATTTTCGACTTCCTTTTCTTCTTTTTTTCAGGTAAGAGGCAAAGCTAATCCTCAAATGAATCTAACTGAAATCGGAATAGTGAAAATATACTGTTCCTCTAGTCTGAAATTTGAACAAATGAAATCCTAACCAAACCACAATTCAACTAGCCCAAATAAAAAAAGAAAAACAACAACAAAGGAACCTAACAAACAATTATGGGCAAAGAGCTGCCTCCGTTGCTCTAGTTTTTTAGTTGAAAATAAGTAGAGATTATTTCAGCTAAGCATTGCAAGATAATTTTATTTTTGTACAAACAAAACTATTTTTTCTCAGATGACAAGTTTTCCAGAATATTTCAGACTGAAATCTATTTAACTGAATGTTTGCTGATTAATAAGGGTCTCTAAGTGCTGAAATAAGGTAAGATCTTTTTTAAAAAAAAAATCAAATAGGCTAAGATCTTTTATTACCTGAAGTATTCCAACTGCTGCAAATTTGTCTAACATGGTCTTCGACTGTGTTGGGTGAAACTTTAGATCTTGTAGTAAGAACTCAACATTCTGAAAGCAAGAAAATACATATAATTGTTGGTCATTTTGCATATCAATAGATAATATTAAATGATCAAAGACAAAACAGTTGTGGGGGTCTGGGGTGGGGAGAAATGAGATCAATCTAACGTCAACTAATAAAAACTAAAGGCAAATTACAAAAGAGATTCAAAATTCTTTAAAGAAGCAAAACCTTGTCTTTTATAGTTATTTAAGGAGTCAAACAGTGATGGCCTAAATCGTTTGTTTACATGCAATTATAAGTCGACCCAGACCCCATTTTGTGAGATTTCACTGGGTTTGTTGTTGTTGTAAGCTCAATCATCCTCCATAAGTCCATCATCTGGACATTATTTTGTGGTGTGAGTGTTAAAATAACCTAGTCGCACCTTTTAACAACAAGAATTGTGTAGTATTATCTTGATATCAAGATATGACTAATTCGCAATACTTTTTACAAAGTTAAAAAGTTAAGAGCACATACCTTAGATGTGAAGCATTCATCCCTAAAGGTGTAGTTTACACCTCTAAGTTCCCCTGTCCGACAAAGGTCGTCAATGAATAACTTCACGTGCACAGCCTGACAAAGACAGACAAATGTTTATTTCAAATGACGCTAACAAAGTAAGCTAATCATTATCAAAGTGGAAAACATACATCTCGACTAATTTTTTGTCTATCAAATGGATAGCCGAAAACAAAGGCCCCCAAGTTGAGTTCAGAAACCTGCACTTAGAAAAAGGAAGACAAGAATTACGTCAAAGGAAAAGGGAAAAGGGATGATGAAAGTTTGCATTTTGCAGCACCATTCATTACTATTTTTGAAAGCAAGTTTTATTTTCATCTAAAGCTGATGTATCTACCATGCATATTCAAGTAACTTAGAACGCAACTGACTTTAAACTTCTTTATAGTACCGCAATAGTAAAATGTGGAGAAAAGAGAGAAACTGAATGGAAGAGGGAGCAGGGTTTATAATAAACGGTCGTCTTTTGCAAAACAATTGTTCGAAATTAGAATCTCTCAACATGTAACTGCTCATGCTGAATTAGATCATAAGTAGAAGAAGTCGAGCAACAAAACTATTTAGCTACCTAAGAAACCACAATCGTCAGAAATTGTGGGTTAACTATATAATGAACCTTACCAGACCCTGTAAATCTTTGGCCATCAAGTCAATATTTGTTTTCTTGCGGAGGAGAACACTGCATATACCCAACATTAATGTCATTTCTTCTGACACAACAATGTAATAAAAATGAACATGGGGCATAATTGTTTCAACATAATCAAAATTTAAGATGTCACAGAGAAGCTACATTACGCGAGAGGTGATGCAACTTTATTTGTTGTGTCCGAAACAGCTAGACCAACGTACTTATCACCCACATCCAACCCAAGAATACGGCTACTTGCAAGTGCATTTGACTTCAGTAATTCATGAAATAAGTTGGATGGCTTCAAATACCTCATCTACAAAAGTACCAACCAATCATTTAATTTGTGAAACACTTACTTTGGATTCAAGAAAATTTGTTTCATATTGGAGGCATAATGCATCAACACTGCAACCAATTAGCATAGGAAGATCACTACACCTTCACTTGGACATTTTTGTGAACTCTTGAAGGATAACATTATCAACTTACCCATAAACAGATCAAAGATGCTCACAAATTTGAGATAATCCTAAATGTAAACACAGTGAGTTTGGAATTTCACTAGTACTGATATTCAATACATATCCAAAAATAAATAAAAAGTTATTGGAGCACATTGCAAAAATATAAACATTGCCACAGCCAAGAAGACAAGAATCTCATTTGCAAGAATTCTAATTGAGGTTAATGTTACCAAGTCTCTACCTAATGAGATTACTTGTATTGGATCCAAATGGCAAGAAATTTCAGCAACCAGTCATCTATGATTGGGAACCTAAATTCTGCCCTACATGTTTATGGACATAGTTGCCCTCCTAAGGGAAGGGAGGAAGCTAAAGCACCAAATGAACAACCTAAACACAGGCAGGAACCAGGGAGAGTGGTTCAGGAAATGAAGAATAAGGGTACAGTCCAGGTTGTGTCAGTTCAAGAAGCTCTGGTAGCTTCTGCACAACAGGTTACAAGTCAGCCTAGTAACACAGAGTGCTCTTTGACAGATGTTGCTTAGTCCTCAACAGAATCAGACTGATTGCTCAACAACAGAGTGATGGTCTTCAAATGCAGCAACCTAGTGATTCTACTCAACAAAAGTTGTTGTTTACATCCTTACTTTACTCAAATAAGGCGAAACGTCGTGGTGACTCAAAATATTATCAATTAATTCAATTCAATTTAAAAGAATTTTAAGAAAAAAAATTTATGACTCGCCACCTAATTTTAGGAAAACTAGGAAACCAATCTATTAATTAACAAAAAATATCTATGAAACCAATAGATTAGGTAAGGGTTCAAGTGATTCCGAAGGGAAGGTATTAAACACCCTTCAAAATCCATAATTGTGGGTCCCGACTGAATTCATTATTTCAAATTGAGGAGATAAAAGCAATTTACAAGTATAATAAACATGTGATACACACAAATAATAAAATAAAAGAATAATATAAGAAAGGATCTAAGGTTTGCCTAACGTCAATAATATACACAATAATGAATATAATATTCGAACTTCATTCGTATAGCTTCCTCGGAAAGCAACTCTAGGGTACATGTAAATACACTTAGTAAAGTGTTAGTAATGAATAAATATGAATCAAGATAAATAAAATATAATAACTTAAGATAAAACTCGTATTATTAACATGGAAGGCCTTCAAAATCGATGGTAATTTCTTCATCAGCCAATTGTAACATACAAAGTACATGAACTTAAACTAAATTTTCGTCATTTAAAATGAGGAGGCCTTGAAAACCGCCAGAGAGATTAGGGATTTTTTCATGGGTCAATTTTATAATATCCAAGTCAAAAATATTAAAAGTGCAAGATGATAAAACCGAAACTATTTGAAGAAAATCTCATGACAAAGCGAATAGTGAGAAATTAACTTAAGAAGTAACGCAAAAGGCATTGACATAAGTCAACCTAAAGTTAAAATAGTGGGGGAAAAAACTCAATAACAAAAGTAAAAATGACCAAATAACGTGTTGGAATTATGCCCTCCTTAATTCTTCTAAGGAATACGTAGGAGTTACTTGTTCCTTAGTTCGTTTGTAGTTTCAAGTTAAATACGTACGTAACACAATAGCTCAGTAATAATTAACTCGATTAATTATTAATTCACAACTTCAAACTACAAAAGATTACACACCTATGTAGCCTATGAAATTATAAGCTCTAATTCCAAACTCAAAAACACAAAACCCCCAAGTTTTGTATTTCCCCAGTCTTTTTAAGGTTCCCCAACCAAAAGACCAACAATACTAGAAAACCCCTAGTGACCAATACCTACAGATTACTAGTCGACCTAAACAAAACAGAATAGACTCTTCAATTTTGTTCTCGTCAATAGCTCACAACTCGACAATCAGATTTCTCTCAGCTTGGATCTTCTCTTTGTAAGTGCACACCTTTCTTTGAGAGATCCCTTCTTCTTTTATAGACAAAAAAGTCTTTCCTTTGTTGACTCCAACTTGGTAAACTTTTAGTGATTTCTTTTCCTTGTATGAGGACTTCTCTTTCCCTGTGCAACTTGAACGTCTAACAATATTGTATTTATTTTCCGCCTCAACATAATTCTTTTTCCCAGTTCCAGTTGGATTAGGTCTTTTAAGATCATGTTTGTGAAACAGGTTTGTTGTGATTTGTCTTTCGTCAAAACCTATCTTGATCTAACATAATGTAGTAACCAAATTTGCACAAAATAGCTGGATTTTAAAAAAATAATAATAATGCAAATCAATGTTAAGCAAGTCAAGATAATAATCTATATCACCCCACAAACAATAATGGCCAGCAAAAATAAAATACAATAAACAAGAACAACCCAAAAGTCCACCAATAACATATAACTTGGCCAATTTAATTGGAGTTCTGCCAAAGAAACACAACTCACCAAAAAGTGCAAAATCGATTTAAACACAAAATTTAATAATAATACAGTGAAATAGATGATACTGAGAATAATCAACAATGATCAAAATACAGTAGATTATGCAAAACAAACACAAAATAAGGATTTATAAAACAAAAAGAATGGAAAAAGAGATCTAGCTTACTGTATGTTGTAGTGTGTTGCTTGAGTTTGGAGCTTGCTGGTCGTCTTATTTTCGACGTGGGTGGTTGGATCACGAGTTCGTCAGAGCTCGGAGCTCGTTGGTTAGCCGGAGACGACGTCGCGGCAGTTGGGTTTCCCCGGTTGTTTGTCGCGAGTTCACTGGGGTCTATTTGGTTGCTCACTAGCTCACCGGAGCTCGTGGCGTTGCTGTTGTTGTCGACTGTTAACTAGAGCCAAAAGCTCGCTGGAGAAGGAGGAGAAAGAGGTTTCGGTGGAGTTCGTTTGCTGGATTTGTTGTTCGTTGCTGGATAATTGGAGAAGGAGGGGTTGTGTGGTTACTCCGGTGGTGGCGGCGGCTGTGTTAGGTTGTGATGGAGAAGGAGAAGGAGAAGTGACTAGTGAGGGATGGGTTGTTTTCTGGTGGGTCTGGTTTCGTGGGAAATGGGGTCGTTTGGGTTGTTTACTGGTGGCGTTCTGGTGGTTTCATGTTGTATTTTGGCCGGAGAAGAGAGGTGGATGGTGGCGGCTGCTTTAAGGGTAAATGAGAGAAAAACCTTTTTTTTAAGCTTTTATCCACTTCAACTTTATTTTCGATCAAATTAGGACTTAATTTAACATATACTTTAACAAAGTTATACTTGTATGAGTTTGTATTCTAAATCATTTTACTTATTGATTTGTCAACTGAACTCTTGAACTCCTCGAAATACTATATTTTAAACACGTTTTCTGACTTGGCATCCTATGTGGCAGACACATTCAAGAGCCGTGTGATACACACACTTGAGGAGCGTGAAATCTAATTAAAAGGATCTAATAGCCACATTAAGGTTTTATAAAGTCATCTTCTTCCCCATTTGCATTTAACATCATTATTATACAAATTTGAGCTTTTTTTTGCCTCTTTTTCGATCTTCTTTCTCCAAATTTCTTCTCCATCTTTTTCATTGTTATACTCCTCTTTTATTTCTATGCATTTCCAGTTAATTATTTACTTTATTTTGTGGTTGATCCTATTGTAGTTTTCTACATCATCATGAAAGTTGCTTTTCTTAGAATCCTATAATCTAATAGAAATCATAAAACATGTAATTGAAAGCATAACAAATAGAATCCCTAAAAAATTTCAAAAAAACAGTATAATCGACTAAAAACCTAAAAATTAAACAAAGACATAAATAGAAGATGAAATCTAGACTAAACAACATATAAATACGAAAATAAGTTACAAAATTTACATAGATAAATTAAAAATCGAACAAAACCAACTAAAATACTCAAACAATTTTGTGGGAATGAAGAAAAAAATGAGAAAGAAAAAATGTGGGTATATATAGCCACCCACAAATACTGGTCTAGGACGACGTTGACATACTGTACACTCAAGCGGTGAACTTCTCTTCTTCGATTTGGATGAAAACAAAGACGGATTGCCTTGATTGTTGCTGGTGATTTTTCTTCAATGAAAAGAGTAGAAGAGATTGAAAAAAAAAGTGTAAGGAAGATGAGAGAGAAATGAAATGAGATTGTGGGGGAAAGTGGTGGGTTTGGTAGCAAAAGACAAATAAAAATTAAATAAATATTAATTAAATATAATAAAAAAGTCAAAAAGAGATATATTCTCAACATATTCATATTCAACTAAATATGACAAAAATAATGTAATTAAAATGAATTGATAATTTTTTTTAAAGTTTGAGAAATAAGAATAAGTATCGATAAACTTATTTATAATTATAAAAAAATATATTTTGATCTATTGAGGAATAAAACTTAAAAGTTGTGAATTTTAAAAATGTTAGATAAGAGTGTCAACAATCATAAGATTTAAAATTCTTTTCTAAAACTCCATGTCAAGGCAAAATAGACCTAACAAATTGATGAAAGAACTAAGTACATTTTAGGGAAAAGGGTCAAAAATACCCCTCAACTTTGGTTTATTAGTTGACTATACCCCTATCGTTAAAACAAAGTTATTTATACCTTCACAGTCACTAATTTCACCATTTATACCCATCAATTGACAGAAATCCCCAAATCGACTCAAATTAACCCAATTTTTAAAAAAAGACCCATCCCCATTTTAAATTCATACTCCAACCCGTCTAAAAACCTAATCCAATAAACTTTTTTATCCATTCTTTCAAAAGAAGCCAAAAAACTAGGATGGAATGTTCTAGGCAAACCTGTGAAGGATTCTGAAATTTTTTTGTTGGAGTATATTGTTAGAGATGGTCACATTGTTTCAAAGCAGAAGAAGGATTTTGAGAAGCCTTAACATTAGTATGAGTCATAATGCCTTTTGCACCTCCAACTGGTCACAACTCACAACTACTTTCCTTCATATGGCATGCCAGCCATTAATCTAGCAATATCATAGATCTAAGTTAAAGCAACGCATATGAATTTTCTTCTTTTCTCTTTGTTTTTTTTTTTGCTTAAATAAAATTGTCATAGATCTGAGTTTTTGGGTCTCCGAGAAATTCCCCATTTTCATATTCATTTGACTCTTTTTTTCAGAGCATTAGAATGGAAAGCAATACTAGTCTAAGAAGCTTGATGTTTAATGATAAAATCGATATTGTTTGCTGATTTTCTTAGAGTCAAACAAAATAACAATAATCTTGCAGGCCTTACGCGTTGTGTTAAAGCAATAAACGAGAATCTTCTCCTTCTTCTTCATCCCGTGTTCATTATTCCAACACAACTCGGGACAATCCCAGCAACAACAAAAGAAAACCCAGAAAATGAAAATATTTCAGAAACAAATAACTCTGTCTCAAACCTTACATTTTCATTCAACACCATAACAATTCAATAACTCCGGTTGAAAATTTTACATTTGCATCTAGGTTATTACTTACGAAAAAGTAAAAGATTTATTAGTTCTTGAGGTTGTGGGGTTTGAGATCTTTTGAAAGAATCGGTAAGGAAAATGGGTTAAATGTTTATTGGGTTTGGTTTTTAGACGGGTCGGACATTGAGTTTAAAATGGGAAATGGTCTTTTTTTTAAATTTGGGTTAATTTGAGTCAATTTAGGGATTTTCATTAATTGAGGGATATAAATGGTGAAATTAGTGACGGTGAGGGTATAAATAACTTTGTTTTAACGGTAGAGTATAGTCAACTAATAAACCAAAGTTGAAGGATATTTTTTACCCTTTTCCCTACATTTTATGTAGCATCCGAATAAATGATGTTAAAAATATTCTTAGTTATATTTTTTATTCCATCATTTTTGTTTTGAGCAAGAACGGAGTTTTGTTAGCCTAATCCGAAGATGTGATATAAGTTAGCTCTTAAGATAAAAAATTGAAATATGAAATAAAATAAGGTGTAAAAAATATTAAAATAAGAGTCTCACGCTTCTATAAGAGTTTGAGACCACTAACTATGTCATTGTGACGGAGTACATTTAAGTTCAATTAGCTAAGTAGATGAATAATTTTTAATTGGAGACAAAACTAATAATTTACGCCAAGTTTAAGAAGTGTTTTTAATGCAACATTAACATTCAACATTTGATTCGAGGGAAGGAAGTGAGGCAGTGTATGTTATAAGTAAAGTTGGACGGAGGAGTTACATGTTTTTCAAATTGGAAAGGCAAAAGGGTCTCATGAACCCTTGTTTTTGTATAAATTTGTATTGTGGAACCTTTTACTTAACATTTTATCAACTGAACCCCTAAACTAAATAAAACACAATAAATTAAACCCCTCTGACCATTGACCATGCTTATGTGACATTAAAATAGCTGAGTTGGCAAGAGAGTGTGACTACATGCATTTAAGGCGAGAAAAGAACAGAAACATCTTCTTCCCCACACCACTTTTTCAGCCACCCCTTCCCCATCGCTGCCCAAACCTTTTTTTTTCTCCACACCATAGTTATCTTTTTTAGCCCCTCAGCATTTAGAACAGTCGAAGAAAGCCTTCCGTTTCCGCGTTCGCGTAGCTATGGCGAAGAACAGAAATAAGAAGAGAAATGACCTAGCTGCCATGGATGTCTCCACTGACCAAACGGTTACAGATGCCTAGGCCATGGATACTTCAGAATCAGCAGCTCTCGCAATGGTGTGAGAGGGAGAGAGGCGACTCTGGTCCCTTTTTTCGCTAGAATGAGAGAGATGTTGGTCCTTTTTTCCGCCAGAATGGGAGGTGACGGCCGGCGAGGAAGTTTGTAGGTACACCGGAGAGGATGGAGAAGGGAGTTTGCAGGTCCCCATCTTCAATCTTTCACATCAATCGTCTCCTTCTAATCCCTTAAACTTTTCTTTTTCAACCCGTTTCGATAACCCAAGAAAATCTCAGGCGAATTTTGGGTAGATTTCGACGAGTTTCACGGCACAGGTTAGTGTGAAATTGTATTTGTAAGCAATTTGGGGTGTGAAAATAGTAGTCGGCGTTGGATTGCGAAAAGCTTGGCCAGATCTGGTTGTGCAGTGGCCAGATCTGGTTGTTAGGTGGCTTAGGTTGTTACTGTGGAGGTTGGAGGAGGAAAGAAAAATAGTGATGGTGTGCGGCGGAGATGAAGACGGGTGAGAGAGATAGTATATGTGATTTCGCTGGCAAAAATGGCGACGATGCCGGCGATGACTCTCTTTTGGTGGTGAAATAGTGAAAGTAGGGAGAATTAGAAATGCCAATAATAAATTAAAATGTTATTATTTTACATTTTATTAAATAATTTTGGTTAATAATTTTTAAAAATAGTTATGAAATAATTATGATGTGGCATTAATATATCTGACGTGGATATGACATGTCAATTATATAAAAGAGAGTGAGCTACACACATGATTGGAGGGGCTTAAAAATCTCATTTTAATTGAGTTTAAGGGTCGAGATGACAAAGGGGTAAGTAGAAGGGTTCAAAATACAAACTGATACAAGTATAAGGGTCCACCAGACCATTTCGCCAATTGGAAATATACCTTCAAGTTGAATAAAGTCAAACATCAATTTTCAAATAAAGTGAAAAATTATTTTAAAGAAAATAAATATTTTTAATATTTTAAATGGGTCCTAAAAGGAGAAGTTAAATAGATACAGGAAAAATACATAATTACTACATTCAACTATAACACCTTTTTTAAAAAGACACTCAAACTTTACAAGGATCCTAATACCCCACTGAAAATTTGAAAGTAATATAAATACCTCATTTTTCGGTCAAACTCACTTATAAGAAAGAAGGTGAAAACATGCACCAATTGTTGCTTGCTATGTGTCAATTTTATATAATTTTCTATTTTTCATTTTTATTTACATTTTTTTTGTTTTTTTAATTTTAATTCTTTATTTTCTTTTCCTTTTTCAATTCACCATCACTGTCATGCTATACACCATTTTCACTGTGTTTATTATCAAATCAAGATTAAAATTGGAAAATCAAATCAACTAGCAAATTAATTTTTTTCTTAAATTAAAATCTCTATCAAAATATTATTTTGTGTACTTTGCCTTTGATTTTTGCAATCAACACGGTTGTATTTGCAAAAACGAAAATTCTTTCTCCGAGCTTGGATGTGATAATTTTTACTTGGTGTGAAGACGATTTTCAGCCCCGTAATTGATTAGGAGTCACTGAAAATAACGCCGACGATGATTCTTTCTTTTCAGCGCTTCTCACCTTGCCGGTCAAAAAGGAGGAGAAGATTAATGCCGGCGAAGAAGGAAGAAAAGAAATCTGAGGATGAAACGGTAAAATTTGTCGTCGTTGCTATCGCAGAGGAAATCAACTAGTTGCCATTGAAAGAGAATGAAAAGAAAGAAAGAAAAAGAGAAAAGAAATCCTTGAAGTCATTGCCATCTCTTTCAATGGTGAAGCTCTTAGGAAGGAGAAAGAAAAAATAAAAATTTAACTCTAAAATAAAATTTATTTATATATTTAATAAAAATTATTGAAAATAAAAAGTTCAATCTTCTTTTTTTAGTTTTCACGCTCTTCAGGCGAGTTATATACACTCTCTATCTTAAATGTCGAAAAAGGGTTTAAAATTTTCAGTATTAGAATCCCGCAAAGTTTAAGTGTCTTTTTCAAAAAAGGGTCATAGTTTAGGGGATTTTCTATGTATTTTCTCAAAGATACAAAACATGTGATTTATTTTGGCTCATATACCTTCAAGTTGAACAAAATCACTAAAAACTTTTATGTAGTTCTCCAATTTTTTAAAATAAATTTACTAAAAATTAAATATCTAATTTAGATTCAAAATGAATATTTAAACACTAAAAGGCGTAAAATTTTATGTTTGGTAAAAAATTAGGCGTTCACAAGAACATGATTTATGAAATATGTGGCTTATTTTGGCACATATACATGCTAGTTGATGATTTTGTCCTTACAAATTTCGAGTTGGATTAGAGTAATATTTCATATAATTGTTGTGCATGTTGTATATCAAACTGTTTTGAAGTGTTGATATAGATTACAAATTAAAGTTGAAAAACGAGAATAAAGTGATAAAAAGGAACAATTAGTTTTATTGAAGAACTAATTGTATGCAGGGCCAAAAACTTCACATTTTTAGTTATGGAGAGGAACAATTAGTTTTAAAATATGAACAAGTTAAGCGGGTCAACAAAATATGAGCTCATTTTACCGACAGTATGTCGAAGGAATTGCTGTTGCCTTTAGCTCCTTATGGGATTTTTCCATATTCTGGGCTCGAACTCAAGATATTTGGTTAAGGATGAAACAGTTTCATCACTGCACCACAACTCATGTTGATCAAGTCTTTTATAGTTATTCCTTTATGATGTTAACTAAATTCAGAGACTTGCTAAGACTATTGTTATTTTTGTCTTTAGATGCTAGTCTGGGCATTTTATAAAGGTAAATATTTATTTGTGAGTAAGTGCAGAATAGAGAAGTA
>JAJOOS010011407.1:0-26461 GCA_029582725.1 Solanum chiquidenum | reverse complement strand
TCTTAAAAATTAAATTATTATTTTTTATATGTTTTTCTTTTAAGAAAAATAATATTTTTTACTACTTCGTCCCCCCCCCCCCCACCCAAACCCCCAGCCCCTTCCCAAAAAGAATAAATTATTTTTTAGAAAAAATTCGATTTTTTTCCTCATCCCACCCATCCCTACCCCGACCACCTACACCTTAAAAAATATGAATGTCATTTTTCTTTCTTTTATAAATGAGTCTCTTTTACCCATTTTATCCACGTAACTACCCACTTTTAAATGGGTAATATGAATTTGACTCGGTTTTTTACCACCCAACTCATTTAAGATGAATAATTTGAATGGGTACCCATATTAATTACCCGTTTTGCCATCCCTTAACTAGCATTTGAAGTTGTATTCTAGAATCAAGAACACATAAACTTCAAATCCTGACTTCACATCTTAATATTTTCTTATTTCAAGAGAATGCATGCACAGAATTAAAAAAATATAGTTTTTGCTCTATTATCACAACAATATTTTAACAGACGGGATTCTATTGAGCCCCTTTGCTCTACCTAGCACAAATATCAAAATAAACCTCTTAGATTATTCATAATTAATTGATTATATATGTCTAATAAATTTTTTCCCCATTATTTTGTTGTTGACAGTTTTTATCCAAGTTGGGATCTCAACAAATGTTTGGAGAAATAGGTGTAATATTCAATATCCCTCAACCTTTCACAGTGAGAACTAAAAGGCTTTCTCAAGTTGTTCGTATTAGTCATCATCATTTCAAGCAATTGGTACAACCCCTTCATGAAGATGGAAAAATAATTCACACTAATTTTATTCAGGTGCATTATCCATTTTTCCCGTGTTACTCAATTAATAGTTATTATCTTAGAATGTCGCTTTCTTTGTTGAAGAAAATCAGAATCAATGAGAAAAATGACTTTCTGAGATAATAACTGGTAGTTACGTGTCACACTTGTTACTTGTTGATGTTAATTTGTGGTGTTATATATCAGCATTTGAAGGGATTGAAAAATGAGGAGGTAGCAGAGATGCCGCTAGTATCAGAATTTCTTGATGATTTAATTAGTGAGGTAATTTATTTTATGTGCAAAACTTATATATGAAATCAATTAAACAGAATATAAACTTAATTCATACAGTAAATAATTTGAGGATGTGTTGTTATGTTAGTGAAAAATGTCAGGCTAAATACATCAACAGTCTTTTAAATTTGTCAGTAAATTTGAACTCACACTCAAATTACGACATGTTTCTACTAAACTCATAAACATATGACAATGTTTTTTCCATTAGACATTTTTGTTTTAAATTTTGTGCGGGTGTTCAAGCTCGCAGTATGTAGTCACATAAGATATGTCAGCTCCTTTAATTATACAAGTGAACATCAATTGGAACAAGCATAAAGATTTAAGGATTTACGACTTACTGAGGCTAATGCATATATATAATTAAAGGAGTTGACATATTTAAGTGATTAATGTATGTGTATAATGGACGGTTGAATACACACGGTATAATTAAAAAATAGTCAGAATTGTCTAATAGGAACACTTATTCATATTGTTCAGGTGCTCATCGCAATATATCATAGTTTAAGTATATATCTAAATGAAATTTACTAGTAAATTTAAGGGACGGACTATATCCATGTATTCGGCCAAAATGTTACTAAGATTTAATATTCTTTCATGGCATAGTTAACATGCAGAACAAGCTAATTTTATAAGTGAACCAAATAGAGATAAGAGATGCAGAGTCCAAATCTTTTGAATAACTTTTTATGTTTGTCTCATTTTCTTGCAGGAAGCCTCAATGAATGAGGCTGGAGCTCAAGACCAACAAGAAAACGGTAACCTGTCTTATTTTCAAGATTACAAATCTCACATTTAATAACGCTTACATATAAATATCGTGATCGCATTGATATTATGGATCCCCAACTTCTCTATGCGTTTACTTCTTTATATTTTAGATCTTGATTTTGTAGTGATTTTAATCCCTCATTTTGTGTGCAGAAATATCCACAACTACTTCTTCCCTGTTGAAAATGCCTCCTACAAGAGTGATAATTCACGGATATCAACCGGATCATAAGCCAAAATCAGGAGGAAATGCAGGAAAACTAATCCATCTACCTGATTCAGTTGAAAATCTCCTATCTATAGCAGGTGATTAGTACATTCAATGGCTATTCTCACAGTTATTTTGATTGAATCGGTGGAAAAAGAAAAAATAGTAATGTTTTCATGCGGAAAAATTAGGAAGTTTCCCACTATTTCAGTGATCTGTTTCCCACCATGCATTTTGTCAGTGAGCTGGTTCGATAAGAAATAAGTGAAAAAATCATGTTCTATAGCCAGAGGCGGAGCTGGTAGTAGGAGTTTGAGGGTTCAAAATTGCCTTCCTCTTCCTTACTATTGAGCTGTCAATCAGATTTACTAGGGGTTCACAAGTTATTACTTAATTTTCTAGTACAAATATAGAGTCTACGAAAAAGCTACACTAGGTTCGTCCGAACCCATGAACCCCCACGTAGCTCCACCCCTGTCTATAGCACAAACTTCACACTGATTCTCTGTGGGAAAAACCTTTGTTTCTAGTAGTGTGTTAGCTACGAGTTATATAGCAATAGTTAGCAACAAAATTCATAGTTAATTCCAGTGTATGATCTTTAATCTTTTCGAATCAATGATAAGATTACAAGAAATTATAGATTATGACAAATATTCAGAATTATGTCTAATTATATAATTTGGTGGATGCAGAAAGTAAGTTTGGGAGAAGAGGAACCACGATTGTCATGGCGGATGGCTCTCAAGTGGAGGATTTGGCTGCTCTGCGAGAGGATGACCACTTGTATATTTTTTGAGGAAAAAAGACAAATGTACTGAAGATATTGTGTGTGTTGATAGCCATATCATTATATATATATTGAATATGACAGTAAATATATGGTAATGAGATTGGACATAATAGCATAAACAACTCTATGTGTAATGTTCTTTCTGTCTTTGCACTTTGAAAGAAATATCTACTACTCCCTCCGTTCATTTTTACTTGTCAGTTTTGAACTACTGTGCACGTACCTTAAGAAATAGTGATTGAGATGAACATTTTACAGAGTGTACGTGAGAGTTGAGGACGATCAATTATTGGTGATGATGGAGAGTCATATGTGTGTGATTGAGGACTTCGTTGTTCAAAAGAACAATTTGTATGTGGGGAAGAAACTGTCGGAACGTCAGGTGGTTGCTGGTTGTTCAGAGGAGCTTCAAGCACTGGTTGTGGGGGCTATTTTGAAGGGATCCAACAAGCAAGTGTGGTGTATCAGAAGTAGGCACGCACTGCAAAAAAACACCTTTTAGCGGTTAACAAAGAGTGTTAAAACCTTTATCGGCATTAGTTAATTGTCATTGGATCCAATATCGCTAAAGACTTTAGGGACATATACAAAGAGTGTTAATTGCCGCTGAACGTACATATTTAGTGGCATTATCTTAATTATTTGCCGCTAAAGATCATTTTTAATGTAGTGACGATATATAGGAACCGCAGATTCATCATTAAAGGTGTTATTAGCTTCCGTTTGGACATATTGTGATGTATGGTGTATCAACCTCCGTACGTGTATGTGAAGAATTGTGATAAATTTGCATGAGCATTAGGGCTATAGCACAAATATGGAATATTAGACTCATCTAAGATGATGTGCCTAGATATATAAACTTGCCTAGATACATTCTTCCCGATCTATGAACATAGGATTAGAGGTTGGTTCTTCTACGGCCTATTCGATAATCTAGACAAATACTTGAGAGGTAGGGATTGGGTAGTGAGAGTGTGGAGTGGTTAAGATGGGTACTGTATGGGAGAGTAAAGAGGACACAATCAATATGAAATGCGACTTGTAGGAATTGTTTTTCCTACTTAATTTTTTTTAAAAAAAAAAAAGTCATATTCCACATTTTTAAGTAACTTATTTTCTTAGAAAAACTATTTTTCAAAAAATTTAACCAATCAAATGTGAGAAAATCAAAAACTTCTTACCAAATACAACCTTAGCGATAACACCTCAATTTGGAACTACTAAAAATCAGACATAATTAAATTAAGTGAAGGCAGAATATACTAGAAAATTTAATCTGTAGTTCAAAATATTTCCATAAGACATCATATATATCACAATTTTTTAGCAATGGTTTATCAAAAAAAACCATATAACAGTCCACAATTTATTCATCAGATGGCATATACAAAATTGCCTATAATATTATTGATTTAACAAATAAATCAACAAAGGTCACACAACTTCAAATTAAACCAATACTTCTATCAGACATACATCCAAAATTGAGTTAGAATCAAACAAATTATCCATGGAGAGCCAAGCATCGAATTCACCATAGTTAAAGTTAATGAATTCGGCATAGGGGAAGGACTATATCAAGTTGTTATTCTCAAATTTTCTTATGAAAAAACAGATATACATGGGTTGGGCAAGGTTATTCCAAATCAATTCGATATCCATTTGGCCATGCGATATGGAATCATGTAATAATATCATAATATGAAATCATGAGATAAAGTTGAAATTTTGTTTGGACATGCTATAGTATTTTTGTGTTGTATATTTTCTCATAAACATAAGAATCTCATAAGTTATAAAACTATTAAAATAATCCCAATTGTTTATTCAATCTTACCAAATAAATAAAAATTTATAAAATCGCATAATAAATTATTACAAAGTTATTTTTTCTCCACTTAAGTAACTGTTTCATCTAACTTAAGTACTAGTTTTAAATATAATTAATCCTCCCACACAGTACGAGCAATCTCATCACGTTGAACTTGCATTTCTCGATCAATGACCTAGAAGACGAACCAACATTGTTACTTTGAGTCATTTATTGGTCAATATCATTCACGACTATATTTTTATGCTCATAGACCATACATATTTCATCACTCCTTTGGTATTCTTGCAAATAATCATGTAACACTGTACAGGCTATGACAATTTTCACTTGTGTACTGTGTCAATATCATAATGGTTCATGCCTTGTTTCACTTGTGTGCAATTACACATTTTCAGTGCATTAATTTCGTGTTAAAATAAACATATTGAAAGTAGTGATTATCAAACATACATCACCAATTTTGTCCCTTTTCATATTAAATTGCTTTAAACATTTTCATATGTAGCCGAAAGAGAACTTTTTTATTATGAAAAACCAAAACAGTATTACTCCCTCCGTTCTTATTTATATTCACCAAATTAATTCCTACTTTATCATTTATATTCACCAAATTTAAAGTAATAATAAATTTTATGTTGGTGAGAATAATAAATTTTAAAAAGTAATGATGTGAACATATGAAATAAATAATTAGTAGATATAAATGTGGGGTTATTTTAACAAAATATATATTTGTGGGTCAATTTTTGTATTAAAAAAATCTCAAATCATGATATGAAATTCTCAAATCATGATTTTTGGAGAATGTGAGATTCCATCTCATGATTTGAAATGATGAGATGGAATAAACATAAAATCGCATGTCCAAACGCTGATTACATCTCACGATTTTATATCGTGATATGATATTCGCATGATCAAATGCCTACTAAAGGTTATTGTAACATTAGACAACTTGAATTTCGTCATCTCTTGATCAGGTTTGATTTATATGATGACTTTGTCAAGTTTTTTGAGAAATTCTTATTGTATCAAATTCAATGGAGAAGAGTTTTTATTTAGAAATTTTCGATGGACTAGCATGGATATCTTTTCAAATCTGCTGTCAATTTTTTTTTGCCAAAAATCCACTTTACTTCAACCGTTGGGAAACCAATTATTGTAGATAAATTCACTCATGATCATACCAAATCAAGTACTTCTATCGTTAAGTGGTGGTTCTAAGTTCACAATACCCGCGCCTAGCAGCCTCAATCGACTTGCCTTTGTTCTCCAGATATGTATAATTTCTTTCAACCTCATCCAACCTCTCTTAATTATTAGAGTCAGAAGTTGTAGCTTTTTCAGAACTATTCGCAACTTCTCGATAATAATAGCATTCCTGAATATTACTCCACATCCATATCTTTGTGACTTTATCCACTGCATCATTATGATTTTTGACACCAACCTTACCGAGAAACACACGAAAACAATTTTTGTCATGCCCTTATCGTTTACAATGAGTACAATATCTTGGGAGATTATCATAAATCAAACTCTCGATAATGTTCAATAACTTTTGTTGGAATCTTTGTCCACAAAGAATAACTTGATTTTATTTTGGATGCTTATACAGTAGGTCTAGAATATGGTGATTCTAAGTTCTCAAATAATCAGATTTTGCACCTAAACAATTTTGCACAGGTTGAGTATGATAAAAACAATGTTGTAGTTGAATGTACTCAATTGACATGTTGCGTGATGAGAATATTGTGTAGCAAGAGAGGTTACATGGTACGGATGAATTATCTGTTGAATTTGAAAGTACTTTAGGCAAATTCCAATATGTATCTGATGTACCTCAGCACATTCAAAGTTCTTTTCAATTTGACAAAACACTTTAATGATTTGGGTTTTGCTACTCGGGACATGAATACGAATAGTGAGCATGTTGATCAACAAGTTGCTTGATACATGATTATTTTTATTGTTACAGAGGATATTGTTGGTAAAGAAATCAAACCAAATATACTTATCATAGTTGCTTCGAATCTAGAGGAGGCTAAAAATAATGTTTTGAATGTTTCGAAAGAAAACAAGAGGAAATGAGTGCTTCGAAATATGCAAATTTAATTGAGGAGGAGAAAACTATTACTTCACCTCGTAGGAGTAAGTTAAGCCCTCAAGCATCATAATGTGAGCCTACAAGTAAGGCAAATTTATATATGACAGTGATAGAAACATCTTCAAACTTAAGTACTACTACAAAAATAAGCTTGGGTAATAGAGATATCCTCCATGCTATTGTTTCTCATGATATATATGAATACATTGTGTGCATTTGATAACTTGAAAAAGAGCTTGGCCATTAACATCAAGAATATGGGAGTATTGACCAAGAGTCATGATCCAAAAGTTATAGTTTCACAACTTAGAGCCTGTTTGGATTGATTTAAAAAAGTAGTTTTTAAGTAAAAAATTAAAAGTCAAACTTAAATGACTTTTAAGTCAAAAAATGAAAGTAGGGGAAGACCTATTTTTGGGTTTTAACTTATTTCAAGTCATTTAAAACTTATTTTAAGTTATTTCTAACCTTGTCAAACATTTCCTAATTTATTTTAAGTCATTTTTGACTTATTTTAAGTTATTTTTATATTTGTCAAACACTTCTAAAAGTAAAAAACTGACTTAAAAGTAAGTTTGATCAACTTTTAAGTCAATCCAAACAACCTCATAGTTTAATTATAGCTTATGATATTGACCTAAGAAATGATATGTGAAGATGATGAGGACAATATGTTGTATATATGTTTTGATAAGGTGGTTAATGAAGGAGATTTTTCATCTAGACAACAAATAAGTGGAAGCAACAAAAAGAAAAACAAGACATATGGAAAGCAACATATTTGGGATGGTGAGGTGATTGAGGAATTCGTTCCAAGTCACCTTCCAGTGTGACTAGCAAAGCAAAATTATATGACAGTATCAATAATTTTAACAAGATCCAATAAATCAGGAAGAATTGATGAACTATCAACCTTATTCTTGACTTTTATATTCTTGCATTACTTCGGTATTTTCATTTATAATTGATGAGATGTGAGTGTAGGGTAGTTAAGGAGTTAGTTATTTCACCAAGATTCTCAAGGGTAGTATAGACCTTTTGTATTGTTTGTTACAACTAATTCCTTTCAAGTTAGTTAGTTAGTTTGATTAGAAGTTAGATTCTATAAATAGTACTTTTCAGCATTGTAACAAGTTAGTCTTTGAACTCAAACAATGAGAGTTTCTCTTCTTCTATCTTAGCTCCTTGTTAATGGAGGTTTTGTGTTAATTCTGTTTCAGTTTATTTTAGTTCATGGTATCAGAGCCACACACAATGATTACTGTGATAGGCAAATTCGATTGAGGATTATAGAATTGAGTTACAGATTCACAAATCCATCAATCCATCAGTTCATCAGTCGGTCTATAGGTTTTACGCAAGTCTTGGGTGAAATTTGTAGATAATTGGTGAGTGCTTAGCTTCCGCAAACAATTGTTGATCAACAATGAATCAGGATGACGAATGGAAGAACAGCTACAGACTCGATTCCAGGCAACAATGGAGAAAACACAGGTGTATCAATGTCAATACCTAATTCTGTAATTGGCCAAGGTATTACCTACAATCATCTTCATTTTCTTAGTCCTACAGATTTAAGTGAAGTAAATCTTATTTTGTTTCAATTACTTGGAATTGAGAACTACTCTCTATGGAATAGAACGATTACACTAGCATTGTTAGGGCGCAATAAAATGGGCTTAATTAATGGAACCTGTAGTAAAGAGATGTTTAGTGAAGAATTGTGGGGACAATGGGAGAGAGTGAATGTTGTAGTACTGTCCTGGTTGATGAACTCAGTGTCGAGGAGTTTACTTAGTGGAATTGATTTTGCTACAAATGCTTCTCATGTTTGGAGTGATTTAAAGGAAAGATTTGACAGGGTAGATGGTTCGAGAACCTATATTCTTCATAAAGACATTGTATTACTACAATAGGGGACTGCTTCTGTTTCTGTGTATTACACCAGACTCAAGACCTTCTGGGATGAGTTTGAGGCTGTAGTTCCTTCTCCTGGATGTAATTGTGCTAAGTTGAAAGAGTTTGTAAACCACTTGAGCAGACAAAAATTGTATCAGTTTTTAATGGGGCTTAATGAGTCATATCATCAGCCTAGAAGTCAAATTTTAATGATGAATCCCTTACCAACTGTCAATCATGCTTATGCTATGGTAGTAGGGGATGAGAGTCAAAAAGCTGTGATTTCACACATTAGCAATATAGGGCTGGGTTCTGAGAGTATGGATCCTATGGCCATGTACTCTAAATCATCTGTTGCTGGTTCTACTTCAGGAGTGAATCAGAGGTTTAAAAGGAACTCTCTTCTCATTTGTGATTTCTGTAAATGTAAGGGTCATAGTAAAGAATTTTGCTACAAAATTGTGGGGTATCCTCCTGATTTCAAGTCCAAAAGGAAGGTTCAAGGTGGTGTTCCTTCAGGCTTCAAAAATCCTGGTTCAGGTCAGGCTCATTTTTCTTATGGCTTGAATACTATTGTGCATAAAGCAGGATGGGATATAAAGTCTGCTACTGCACAAAGTGAACATGGAAGAGTGGATGGTAATAGCATTTTTAAAGCAACAAGTCAAGCAGAAATAGATGTGAAATAATTACTGAAGGGTTGTACATTCACAAAGGAACAATATGACCATATTCTTAGAGGTCTCACACAAAACCAAGGCCCTGCAACATCTGAGAGCAATACTACTTTTGCTGCTCACACTGCAGGTAAATCCTTGTTTGTTCTGAGAATAATGAAGTGTGGATTGTAGACTCTGGTGCAACAAACCCTATGATTTCTTAGATGTACATGTTTATAAAAGGTTCTGTGTCAAAATTACAGATTCCTAAAATTGTACATCTACCTAATGGGGGTACTACTCAGGTTACTCATGTTGGTTCTTGTGCCTTAACAAACATGAGTTTTATCTCAAATGTATTTTACTTACCTGAATTCAAGTATAACTTGATGTCTGTGAGTAAGTTGACAAAGGAACTTGATTGTTCAGTTACATTTTTCCCTAACTTCTGTGTTCTTCAGGAGCTCTACAATGGGAAGTTGAGAGTGGTTGGTAAAGAAGCAGGGTGTTTGTATACACAAAGTTCTGGAGGTGATGAAAAGGATACTGCATTGACAGTAGCTCAAGTCCCATATGATATGGAATTGTGGCATCAAAGGCTTGGACATGTGTCATCTGTAGTACTAGCTAAGATGTTTGATTTGAATATCAATAGTATGTGTAAAGTTTCCAAATGTTTAGTATGTCCCTATGCAAAACAGACTAGACTTACTTTTCCATCTAGTAGTATCAAAAGGTGTACCAGCTTTGATTTGTTTCATGTTGATCTTTGGGGTCCATACAATACAACTACCTTTGATGGCAATAAGTACTTCCTTACCATTGTTGATGATTTTTTCAGAATGACTTGGCTCTTCTTACTTAAACACAAGTTTGATGTATGTGTAGCATTAAAGTTTTTTCTGCAGTATGTTAAGAATCAATTTGCTAAACAAGTCAAGGTGATAAGATCTGACAATGGTACTGAGTTTGTAAACTCAGTTTGTACTACAATGTTTCAGGAGTTGGGTATTATTCATCAAAGATCTTGTCCTTATTCTCCTCAACAAAATGGGGTAGCTGAGAGGAAACATAGACACTTACTAGAAGTGACAAGGGCATTGAGGTTTCAGGGTACGATTCCATTGAAGTATTGGGGGCATTCTGTTCTAGCTGCAGCATATCTCATTAATAGAGTTCCTAGTAGTGTTCTGAATTATCAAAGTCCCTATGAAAGATTAGATGGAAGTAAACCTAGATTGACACACTTGAGAACTATTGGATGTCTGTGTCTTTCCAAAAATCTAGTTGAACATGACAAAATGATGCCAAGATCTAAGTCTGCAGTTCATATGGGGTATTCAGAGACACAAAAAGGTTATGTTTTATTTGATCTTACTTCTAAAACATTTTTTGTTAGCAGAGATGTTATATTTAGAGAAGATCTATTCCCTTTCTCACAGATCAAGATGTCTGAAAAACATTCCTTGTTTCAAATCCACTGTCAGATTCAGCTGTTCTATTTGATAACTTCACTACTCAATTTTTTCAAACACCTGGTTCTATCAATGATGAACTATCATGTCTTGAAGGTTCATCTGTGCTACCAGATGTTGAGATTGTTTCTTCAGATGTTTCTGATTCAGTTGAGGAACCAGTTCCAGCAGTCACAGAAACTGTTATACCAGTTGATCCCAGAAGATCTACCAGAACTAAAAATACTCCTACATGGCTCAAAGATTTTGTTTCCTCAAAATTGCATTCCAAAGTGTAGTATCCTGTGTGCAATTATATCAGTTATGGTCATCTTTCTCCTACTTATCAGTCATACATTGCTGCTACATCTTCAGTTAGAGAACCTACCACCTATTCAGAGGCTGTGACAAACACTAGGTGGGTAGATGCTATGAAAACTGAGATTCAAGCCCTTGAAGATAATAAGACTTGGGAGATAACTGAGCTACCACCAGGAAAGAAACCTATTGGTTGTAGGTGGGTTTACAAGATTAAATACAAGTCCACTGGAGAGATAGAAAGGTTTAAAGCAAGGCTAGTTGCTAAGGAATATAGTCAACTGGAAGGTATCGACTATCAAGAAACTTTTTCCCCTGTTGTGAAGATGGTGACTGTGAGGACAGTGGTGTCTTTAGCTGCTTCAAGACATTGGCACATTCATCAAATAGATGTGTTCAATGCCTTCTTACAGGGTGATATTGATGATGAGATTTATATGCAGCTCCCTTAAGGCTTTGCTAGTCAAGGGGAGAAAGTATGCAGACTAACAAAGTCATTATATGGGCTCAAACAGGCTCCAAGGCAGTGGAACAATAAGCTGATTGAAGCTTTTACTACTCTTAACTTCAAACAAAGTCAATATGATCATTCCTTATTTGTCAATAAGTCAGAAGCAGGCATTGTTGTGGTGTTAGTATATGTGGATGATATGATGATTACAGGCAGCAGCTTGAAGTTAATAGAGAAGACAAAACTGGAATTGCAGCAGGCTTTTAAAATGAAGGACTTAGGTGAATTGAAATATTTTCTGGGCATTGAGTTCACTAGGTCAGCAGAAGGGATATTGATGCATCAAAGAAAGTATGCTTTGGAACTTATAGCTGAGGTTGGGATGTCAGCAGCTAAGCCTGCAGGTACTCCTATTGATGTTAATGTTAAACTAACCTCAAAACTATATGATGAACATGAGAAAAGTCATGGAGCTCCTGAAGATCCTGTAGTAGATCAGACAATGTATCAAAGATTAATTGGAAAACTGTTGTATCTGAACATGACAAGACCAGACTTGTCTTTCAGCACACAGAACCTAAGTCAGTTCCTACAACAGCCAAAGAAATCTCACATGGATGCAGCCTTAAGAGTAGTGAGATATCTGAAAAAACAGCCTGGGCAGGGGTTATTGTTTCCTAGCTCTTCTGATGAAGTAGTCACTGCATTTTGTGATGCAGATTAGGCCTCTTGTCCACTTACCAGAAGATCAGTAACATGCTATGTGGTTAAGGTAGGGAACTCTTTGGTGTCATGGAAGGCAAAGAAGCAGACTATAGTTTCCAAGAGCTCAGCTGAAGCTGAATATAGGAGTCTTGCCTCCACTGTGTCAGAGTTAATTTGGTTACTTGGATTACTTAGAGAAATAGAAGTTGAAGTGCAGCTACCAGTTCAAGTGTATAGTGATAGTAAAGTTGCCATACAGATTGCTGCAAATCCGGTATATCATGAGAGGACAAAACATATTGAAATCGATTGTCATTTTATAAGGGAAAGATTACAACAAGGTTTGATCAAAGTTAACTACCTTCCTACACAAGAGCAGCCTGCAGATGTATTGACAAAAGGGCTATCAAAGTATCAACACGAATATCTCTTATCCAAGTTAGGTGTCTTGAATATTTTTTGCCCCACCTAACTTGATGGGGAGTGATGAGATATGAGTGTAAGGTAGTTAAGGATTTAGTTATTTCACCAAGATGCTCAAGGGTAGTATAGACCTTTTGTATTGTTTGTTACAACTAATTCCTTTCAAGTTAGTTAGTTAGTTTGATTAGAAGTTAGATTCTATAAATAGTACTTTTCAGCATTGTAACAAGTTAGTCTTTGAACTCAAACAATGAGAGTTTCTCTTCTTCTATCTTAGCTCCTTGTTAATAGAGGTTTTGTGTTAATTCTATTTCAGTTCATTTTAGTTCAATAATATCACATAATATCTAGTTTTCTCTAATTCTTATTTTCTTCATGCTTATTAATTACTGGTAGACATTTGTTACCTCATTAAGATTAGTAAGCTACAACCTCACTCCTCTAGCTTGTACTCTTCTCTTTGAGATTTATGTTTTTATTTATTAATTAAAAATTAGCCCAAGGTCCTAGCGGACTCCAAAAATATAAACAAAATTACCCATCTTCCTTATGCCAATCAAAAAATTATTAAGAAAGTATTTTCTCCATTTTAATTTATTTGTCTGATTTTAAATTGATACAAAATTTAAGAAAGTAAAGATGTGATTCTCTGAGATTTAGAAGGATTCAAAGACTTATCCCTAATTGATGAATGAAGAAGAAGAAGAAAGAAACTTTCAGAGAGAAGAGATTATAAAGAGAGAGTAATTGTGGTTGGTATTCTTTCCAATCATATTTGAAATAACTAAAAACTTAATTAATATTACAATGTAGAAACATATATATACACTGTTACATTGCCATCTCATCATAGCTAACTGCCAGCTAACTACTTTTAGGAAAAGGATTAGTATTGCTTAAGTCTACTGGTCAGTTAAACCTATGGTAAGCTATAAGGACTAAAATGCCCATGCTTCACTAGGTGATTCCTCCTTCAACATTCCCTTCAAGCTAGGTACTGTGAAGATGTTGAATAGTCCTAGTTTGGAGCTTAAGTGTTCATGTTGGCCCCTGGTAAGTCCCTTTGTTAATATGTCAACAAGTTACTCTTGTGTAGTTATGTAGTTGGTAACAACTAGACCTTGGCTAATCTTCTCCCTTCTAAAATGACAATCTATCTCGATGTGCATTGTTCTCTCATGATACACAGGGTTAGCTACTATCTGCATTGCAACTTTGTTGTCTCTGTAAACGTTTATCGGAGACTTGACTTGAATGTCAAGTTCTTTCATCAACCCCATTACCCAGACTAGTTCAGCCACAGTTGTAGCAAGACTTTTGTATTCTGCTTTTGTTGAGCTTCTAGAAATGGTTGACTTTTTTTTATTATTTCCAAATAATGGTGGAGTCTCCAAACTTGACCAGGTATCCTGTCATTGATTTTCTGGAATGTGGGCATGCAACCCAGTCAGCATCACAATATGCTGATATTTATTAGAGTTTTTGCTAGACGGTAAGACCCCTTGTCCTGGTTGTTTTTTGAGGTATCTAACAACTCTGAGGGCTGCTTCCATGTGTGACTTCTTAGGTTCTTGTAGAAATTGGCTTAAAGTTTGTACATTGTTGGAGATGTCAGGCCTTGTCATAGTAATATATAGAAGCTTACCTATTAATGTTTGATAGGTAGTTTGGTCAGCAAGAGGTTCTAGTTTTTTATTTTCTACTTGGTTAAGATGATCATCATAATCCTTAGTGGTGAGCTTAACATTTGTATCCATAGGTGTCATGGCAAATCTAGTTTCAGAGATTAGTTCTAATGCATATTTCCTTTGATGCATTAAAATCCCTTCTTTAGATCTAGCAAATTCTATTCCAAGGAAGTATTTATGCTCACCTAAATCTTTCATCTTGAATACCTTTTGCAGTGTAAGTTTTGTGTCTTCAATCAGCTTTAAACTATCACATGTTATAACTTATAAGCATGTCATCAACATAAACTAATACTATAGTGGTACCTTTTGTACTTTTCTTGATGAACAATGAATGGTCATGTTGACTGCTGAAATTTAAACTTAATTAGAAGTGTCTCAGTGAGCTTGACATTCTATTGTCTTGGAGCTTGTTTCAATCCATACAAGGATTTTATGAGTCTGTATGCTGTCTTAGACTCCCCGTGACTCTTAAAACCTTGAGGAAGCTCCATGTATATTTCATCAAGAAGGTCACCTTGTAAGAATGCATTATAGACATCCATTGGATGTATATGTCAATGCTTGACAACAACAATAGCTAGAACATTTCATTTTCACTACGAGTGAAAATGTTTCTTGATAGTCAATCCCTTCCTTTTGACCATAGCCTTCGGCAACCAATCTTGCCTTACATCTTTCAACCTCTCCAGTTGCCTTGTACTTAACTTTGTAAACCCATTTACAACCTATAGATCGCTTCCCTTCAAGTAGAGGAACTATATCCCAAGTATGATACTCTCTAGTGCCTCAATTTCTAGTTTCGTTACATCCACCCATCTTGGATCTTTAACAGACTCACTATAACTCGTAGGTTCTATTGTGGAAGAAAATTTGGCTATGAAATCTTGATATCTAGGAGACAAATGATCGTAGGTAATATAATTGGAGATAGGATAGGGAACCTACTTATGTACATTCATTGACACAAGGTCCTTTAACCATATTGGTGGGTTTCTTTCTCTACTTGACTGCCTAGTTTCAGATTGAGAGTTTTCTATGGACAGAGGTTGAGTAGTGTCCACTGGCTCCACATCTGACTCGGGTATAACCTGTGATTATGATGTCTTAGTACAATCTGTGTGTTTGTACTTGGGCCAGAGGATTCCACATTTGCCTTTAAGAGTTGTAGAAAGGTGTCTCATTATGGTTGTAAGGATCTGATGGAGGAAACAAGATGTAAGTTGTACGAGATTGATTTTTGAAGGGAAATGTGTCTTCCCTAAATATGACACCTCTACTGACGAACAAATTTTTGTGTCCATATCATATAAAAGATATCCTTTCTTAGTTGTAGAGTATCCTTCACTTTTGTCACGATCCAACCCATCGGGCCGTGTGGGCACCTACCCTAACACCTAAGTAGGAGAACCCTCATATCCCAATAATTAAAACATGCGGAAAAATTAAAGAAAATGGAGATAAGGATAAAAATATGATTTTCTAAATACTAACTTTAAACACTCCTTTAGTTAAAACTTGTAAAGTAAATTAACAACTCTCATGAATCTAGTCTAAACAGGTAGAAGAGCTACTAAGAGTACAACGGGACAAATAAATAAAAGACAGCTCCCACCATGCGGAAGGAACAATAGAAGCTGCTGGAGACTTTCTTCGTCTTCACCTAATGAAACGTCATCAATCCTGCATCCAGACTATATCAAAGGCATAGCAAAAGTAGTATTAGTACAAAACACGCGTACTGGTAGGCATCATCGGTCAACCCGACCCCCACCACATAACATATGAAATCAACTAGTAAGATCATGAATTAAACCACTCGCTTCTCCACCTTTACCTTCCATTAAAATACCTCCAATTACACTAGTACTCTGACTACTAACCACCTTCTCAATCAACCTACTTATCAGGTTCTTGATCATAGCCTAACCGTTCTAACTCATTAAGAAGATCCCCAAACACAACCACCAACATTTCAACTAACCGTTCACGCCATACCCCTACTTCCTCGTCACATTACCCAACCACAGTCACATAATACAGTACATCAAGCTCCCTTATCAATAAACCCAATCTCTTTCCCCCAGGTGCAATCCACCTAAACATATTTCATCACACACGCGACCTCTACTCCTCGCCATTACAACACACGAATAACCCTTACTATCTATTACTCACCTCTTGAACACTTTACTCTCCCACCCTATCTAACAAGTTCGCTTAACAGAAGGACTATCAAATATAAACCGTCATAACATATGTCCACTAAGTGCAACATCAACAAGTCCAACAACATTATAATCACAGGTATATATCGAACATGTGCCACATTTCAATATTTACTAAACAACGAGCAACTTCACACTTTATATCAAATCATACAATTTTTGCCACATCATTGGTCCTCTCATGGAACCAAAACCCAAACATTTAGCATACCAGAATGTGGTATCCGATCCAATAAATTATGCCGAAATGTGGCAACCGATTCCATAGTTATGTTGGAACGTGGCAACTAATCCAAGTTAGTTATGCCGAAACGTGGCAACCGATCCAAGTTAGTTATGCCGAAACGTGGCAACCGGTCCATCACACCACAATCACAATCACAAGTATATCCTCAAGATCATACATTTAAGTCATGATTTCATGGCAATCATAATTCATCTATCTTATATACAACAATTGTGATCAATAATGCATCATTCATATACATATAGGTATCATAATCAAGCAAGAACAACATACTTCACACAATCATAGAATCACCACAATCACCTAAGGATTCTCTAAGATTTAGAACGATTCAAAGACTTATCCCCAATTGATGAATGAAGAAGAAGAAGGAAGAGACTTTCAGAGAGAAGAGATTATAGAGAGAGGGTAATTGTAATTGGTATTCCTTCCAATCATATTTGAAACAACTAAAAACTTAATTAATATTACAATGTAGAAATGTATAGATACACTGTTACATTGCCATATCATCATAACTAACTGCCTGCTAACTACTTTTAGGAAAAGGATTAGTATTGCTTAAGTCTACTGGTCAGTTAAACCTATAGTAAGCTAGAAAGACTAAAATGCCCATGCTTCACTAGGTGATTCCTCCTTAAAAAAAGAATACTTTTAAATTTTATGGTCTTAAATTAAAGATATATAGAATGTATTAAAATGTTGTTTTATGTTGAAACTAAAGAGTAAAAAAAAATGTATTTAAATGAACTAAAATAATCAAATTGAAACGGAAGAATAAATAATTACAACATAAATTCAATTATGAACATCGTATGAAGCAAAACAAATAATCAAGAATTGAATAATTGCCGATTATTCAATTTCTTTTTGCATTAGAATTTCATTTCATAGCAAAATTAGGACAACATAAATATTACTACATAATCGGTTGAAACTAGAAGTAGATGATCTTGTAACAATTTAGGACCATAGAGTTAATGTTTTCTACATTAACGATACAAATGATTTTTATACCATAAAATTATTTTAACGGTATATCTTATACTAATAATATATATTACTTAAACTCGGAATGTTGTTATTTAGCAGCACGGAAATGGAACGCAGTAGCATTTTTTTGTTGGAAGGCAAACTGGAAATCCACCATTAAAAAACGTACACAACCCTTTGCAATCAACATTAAAATTGCATTCGTATTGCTTTGCGCCTGTATCCGAATGTGCTAAAACCTTCATAAATTTAGTACCTGCAAAAAAAAAAAAAAAAGAGTGCAAAATGTCATAATAACCTTTTCCACACACTACCTTATTTCAAAGAAAAAAAAAAACAATTAGGAGTCACGCTCCTCTTTGTCCTAATTTATGTGGTATTATTTGAACTCTGAGAGTCAATTTCTAAAATTTTGACAATAGACGTGATTTTTTTAATTCTTTGAAATAAAATTTATATATTTGGTAATTATTTTAAAAAATATTATAAATCACAATAATTAATAATATAATTCAAAAGACATGTGAAAATTCACGCCAAACATAAAACCCGTTTAACTTTCGAAATATGAAAAGTGAAACATTAAAATGTGAGAGTTGAGGGGGGGGGGGGGGGAATAGAGTCAATGTTGCATTAATAATCTAATTGACTAATTTAGGGCTTTTGATTGTTGAATGGAGTGATTAGTTTATGTTTATCTAAAACTTTAAACTTTTAGGCCACGACTAAAAATATTAAGACCTAAAATTTTACATATGATACATTACAAAATTCTCAGAAAAAATCAAATTTCGTAAGATTTGTGTGTATATTCAGGAGCGGATTCAAAGTTGTAGTTACAAATTTATATGATTTCAATAGTTTTTGCTAATACCTGATATATGTATAAAAAAAATTCACTAAACATATTTGATTGTTTATTCAATTAATATTGCAAGTTAATTTGAAATTACTTATAAAAAAAATTGAACTTAAAATTTTGAATTCGTTTTTGTGCGTACAGCGCGTGTGAGAGAGAAGAGGAGGAGGGAGGGAGGCAAACCTGTAGTGAAAAGAAGAAGAAGAGTGACCACCAAAGCCAACTCTGAATAACAAAAAATCATGTTTTAAGCTTTGAATTTGCAAGAAACAATGGTATTTATTTAGTTTGTGTTAAAAGATAGACACACCCACCCACATATATATATATATATATATATATATATATATAGTTAATTTTTAATTAGTATCAAATTAATAAAATTTAATTCATAGTCATATATAGAAAAAATCACTTTTTGTAGTAACAAGTGACAAATGTAACAATTAATATCTTCTTCAGAAATTCATTTAATTCTTATGGGTGGAAATTAGAAATTTCATTAAGTACTTCCTTTTTTGGGCCCATGATGACTAGACACTTAAAAATATTATTAAGAATATATTTTACTAAATTAATTTTATCACTGATATTTTTAAAACTTTAAATTTGATTATTGTTATTTTATATAGTTATTTAATATTAAAATAATATGAAAAAGGGTATTAAAACATTTAATTTGTTAATACGGACAAGTGAAAAAGGGGGAAATTATTTAATGGCATTAAGTGAATGAAATGGAGAAGGTAGTAAATTCTATTATCCAATGTAAATGCATTTAATTTGATTGAATAATCCAACCAAATGGATAGTTGTGTAGTTATATAGTAAATATATAACAATCCTATGAACTTTTTCGCTAAATTTATTCTAGTACTTTAATTTTACAAGTAATTACTTTTATCCCTCTAATTTCATTGCAAGTGAATTAAAATTCACTCAAATAATTGACGTGGCAAAAAAGAAAAAGTAAAAGCTAGTAAAAAGTAAAAAATTAAAGAGAAAAAAACAATTCGACCTCTTCTTTTTCTTTTCAGCCAATAAAGTTTCTTCTTTCTTACACCCCACCATCCTTTTCTCCTTTTCGAACCCCGCCAGCCTACCCGCACCTGCCTCTGCCTTTTCTTCTTCTTCGACCCCACCCCCACCCCTACACCTACACCTGCCTCAGCCTTTTCTTCTTCTTTGAACCCCCCCCCCCCTCCCACCCCACCCCACCCCTACACCTGCCTCAACCTTTTCTTCTTCTTCGAACCCCTCCCCCCCCCACACACACACACCTTATTTCTTCTTCGAAACACCCCCACCCCCTTTCCTTCATTTCAAGGAAAAATAGAAAAGGCAATAACTTATTGTTGCTTAAAGATCCTACTTATGGAAGTGATTGTTGATTGTGATGAACTTGAAGTTTTTTTTAATAAAAAAATTATACTCTCTTCATCTTAAATTAGTTTTTCAATTGTTATTAATTATTTATTTTGATAATGTATTTTTAAAATTGAATGTTTCTTGTTTTGAATTTGTAGAGTTTGAATTTTTTGAGATTTTTTTTTTTTTTTATAATCTTGGATTAATCCTTATTTATTTTTTTCTATTTTTTACCTTTCTAAAATTATATAAATAAAAAGAAACAAAGAAGAATTTAAAACTTAAAATTTAAATAATTTTCAATGTGACACTGATGTGACAATAACATGGCGTTAATGTGTAGCTGACATGGCGCGTGGGAAATACGTTTGCCATTGTGAGACAGATATTGTAGTGTTAAGGTTGAAAAAAAAATCACTTGAAAGATGTTAAAGGAGATATTAGTATTTAAGTGAAGAATGGCTAACAAAAGTAGCCTACCATCGTTTACTCAAAAAACTTAAGAGCAACCTCAGAGTGATTATGAATGCACTATAATGGTTGATTCTTCTATGATCATTAATCTCTCGAGGAAAAAATAGCCCTGTTGTGTTATGTATTTATCATCAATGCATTGCACTAAAATTCAGTTTTAATGCGGAAACTACTCTCAAGTCTCAATATCTTTACCCGTACATTATTATATGGAATGCTAGCAGCAGAGGTACATACTGATGCAATTATTGACTTGATAGGAAGCCATGAGAATATTTCAAACATTATTTCTTGGAAATGTCGTAGTCTGATCGTTGATAATATAATATATTAGACGTAAATGTAACATTTAACTTGACCTCAACTGATATCTATGTCCTCTAACTTTTGGTGTGCACAAGTAGATATTTAACCTTGTTTAGAGTTGAATAAGTAGATACACGCGTCCTACGTGACGTTCTTAGTGGCAATTCACATCCTACGTAGCGTCCTATGTGTTTTATGACACATAGAATGTGTGTTATGTCTACTTGTTCAACTTTATACTAGTTTAAGTATTTACTTGTACTCACCAAAGTTAGAGGACATAGATGTCAGTTTAGGACAAGTTAAAGAGCATATTTATGTATTATGCCAATATATTATCAATGCATTGTATCATAGTCCCAATACATTGGGGAAAGCTAGCAACAGAGGTACTGATCGATGCAGTATTTGTTTGAACAATTCTTGTACCAACATTTAATAACAAAGAATATTGTAACCAATGATTCAATAAAAGAACATATGAATTGCAAAAATTCTCAAATCCAAAGAGACTACATAACTAGTCTTTCTACTAACTACAAATGCCTTGGATACCATGGTACTTAGGCAGGCCCTTAATTTCTAATTTTCTCCAACTCTGTCTCATGACATCAAAACAGAAACATAAAGTAACCGACATCAAATTCACGGTGAGTAAAATCTCCCCATCCCAAGACGTAAACCTGCATGAAAATATGACTTCTTGTTGTATGTCCTTCCATGTTGAAGGAAATTGAATGATATGACTCTTCCGTTCATTTTTTTTTCGAGATTGTTCTAAAACAAGCAAGTGGATATATTCATGTGCGCCTTTTTTACGATGAATGGCTGCTAGTTTACCCTTCACCTCTATTAACTCGTATTGGCACCACCAAATTGCATTATTCCTCAATACAATGAATTTGAAAATTTCAGATTTAACATCAAATCCAGCTATAACATATTCATTATGGAAAGCTAACTTATAGATAACTCCATTGATGTAAACCTTGGGTATCCCCAACACATTATGAAGGGTTGTTAACTTCTCTCCATGATTCATCTTTGCCTAAAGTGAAAACCCAATGCTTTATGTAACTTCCTCGAACATGATTTGTTGTCCCAATAATTTTGTACATCTTTTCTTCAGGCTCAAACCCAAACGAATAGTACCAAAGGCGAAAATCATCATTTAGGCTGGGAAGAAATCGTACTTCTCTTGTACTAGGGTTTAAAATTGCAGCAGGTTGATTAGATAATGTTCCCCAAATGCAAAATAAACCGTTAACGCAATTCAAACGAGGCCACTTCAAATGAGAGATATTGAAGGGGATTGCATCAAAACTCTGAATTTGAACAGAGTATTTTTCATGTTCTTTTAGCTGAACAGACGTGTAATAAATTCCGCTTGTTTGGAAAACGAATTTTGTTCCACCAGAACGGGTCACAGATCACATCTATGGGTATCGATAAAATTTGATTCGGAAATAAGAGAATTAAAGAATTTGGTAACACAGTTGAAACGCATTAAATACTTAACAGGAAGCCATAAGAATATATCAATGAGTATTTCTTTAGGAATGGATGGATTCATCTTCAGACTTAACATGAAGCCCTAAAATTTGTCTTTTTTTAGGTCTAAAATCCTTCCATTATTTATCATATTTGTATTGGCTTATTTATGACTTTTGGGGGTTTATTTTTCCTCAGAAAAAGTAGTACATGTTTTCTATTAGTATTAGGAGAAGATAAAAGAGGAAAATTAGTAATAAGTTTATTTTTTTTCTTTTAAACTTTACAGACTTATAAGTCATTTAAATCAAATTACTTTGTATTTAATTTATCAAATTTCAGTTGATTATTAAGATAAAAGTGTCACATGAACGTGAAGTAGATGGTTTGCTATGTACTCTTATCATGAAAATTGACAAATCCTCTAAACCAGAACTCAGAATCCCCATTAAATCTATGTTTTTTTAAAAAAAAATCAAACTCGCAATGCTCATCATGAACGATAATCTTCAGAATAAGTTTGACATTCATTCGGTAGAACTGTTGAGACGCAACACTTGTATCGAAGAACATTTCAGAATAATACGTTAATGTATTGCATCATTCGACCAAAATTCAGTTTTAAAGCGGAAACTACTCTGAATATCTTTACCAGTACAGGGGAAAACTAGCAGCAGAGGTACATACTGATCAATTTTGTTGGACTAACTGTGCAGGATGATATGGCCATATACGGTATATCGTGACTAGTGAACGAACAAACAAACGCAGACCAGTTCAATTGGATCATGCATATATGCCAAACCTGAAGCTCAGGTTTTGCGATACCCTTGGTTGTTGTTGTTGACAGAGGTTAGCTAAATTTCAGTAGTAATTCGTATTGATGTATAGATATTTGACAGAAAAACAGAACAAACTAAAAAAATAAAGAATCTATTCAAATATAACAAATCCCATAAACTAAAACTCACAATCAAATAATATCATCTATGGGACTCTTAACATATACTAACTGCTACTATCTAAGGTCTCCACATAACTATAAATGCCATAGATGCCGGTCTCCTCAGGAAGCCCCTTGATTTCTAATTTTCTCCATCTCCTTCTCTTTCTCGTTGCAATGAGATCATAACACCAGCATAAAATACTTGAGTTAAAGTTGCGGATGAGTACAATCTTTCCGTCACGAGACATGCAGGATGATATAGGTTTGTAATTCCATTTTGAAGGAAATCGAATGACATGTCTCTTCCATTCTCTTTTTGGAGAATGCTCTAAAATCCACAAGTCGAATGAGTGGTTTACCATGTGATAATTCACTACTGCTAATTTTCCCTTCAACTCTATCAAGTGGTAAAAGTACAGCCAGGTAGATTCATTCCACAATGTAATAATTTCGAAAGTTTCAGATTTAACATCAAATGCTGCAATAGCAGATTTGGGAGCACTATCAAACTGATAGATAACTCCGCTAATGCAAACACTAGGCTTACCATATAGAAGAGAAGGGAAATTGCTTTGAGTCTCTCTCCACGATTCATCTATGCCTAAAGTTAAAACCCATTGTTTTCTGTACCCACTTAGCTTTTCCGAAAAAAACACTTTGTACTTGTTCTCTTGTGGCTCAAAACCTATTAAATAGTTTCCACAATTATTTGGGGGCGGAAGAAATCTAACTTCTCTTGTACTGGGATTGAAAATTACAGCAGATCGCACAGTTGATGGTTCCCAAACACAAAATAAACCATTAGCGCAATTCATACGAGATTTATCTGTAGGTTCAATAAATCTCTCAGGTTGAAAAAGGGAGGCAGACATATTTCCACCTTTCTCTTGCTCAACCGAGTAAAAAGCTTTCCTTTCACGGAGAAACAACTTTGTTCCAGGACGGGTCATAGAATGACATCTATGGATATCCGAAAAATGTGATTCGGATACTAGAGAATTACAAAATCTGGAAACACACTTGAAACGCATTAAAGATTTAACAGGAAGCCATGAGAATATTTCAAATATTATTTCATCAGGAATTGAAACTTTTCTTCTTCCGAATTTCTTCATCTTCATCTTCGTCTCCATAGCTGATTGCTGAAGGCTGCGGCTCAAGTTTTTAATGCTTTCAGAAACCCTCTTTTTGCCTCTGTATAGTTGATTCCTCCCAATACTAGGAAACTAAAAAACGGAGAGCGTTTATTTTTCCATAGATGGGGGTTAAAATTGTCTTACCATATTATTTTCCGTCAAAAAATTCATAACAAAAAATAAAAAATATTACAGTACTATATATGATTTTGATAGAGGAGCATGGATTCACGTGATCCGATGACCAATCCTGCAAACGCCTCTGCCCATCGTTGCAAAAGTGAAAATAATAATTTCAATTTTTAAAAAAAATCATGAATTTTATATTTTTCAGGCATAAATTAGTTTTTGACTTTTTTATTATTATTATTTGAGTTTTTATTTTATTATTTTTCTTTCATTCATAAGTGTAAAAATAAGAGAATAAAAAGAAATAAGGGTAAATGGAAAAAGATTTAAAAGTTCCAAATAAAATTGCGGTCATGTTATAATTTAGTTTTTATATTTTGTTAAAAAAAAATTGGCCATTCATTATTAATTTTACAAGACATAAATGAAAAATAAAATAAAATTAGACCTTTAAAATAATAAATTCAAATTAGTAGATGAATAAAATAGTCAAAAGAAAAAAATTACCCTCACTAGATTATTTTTCTTTTAATAATTTTTTTTTTTCACTTCCATTAGAGGAAAAAGGTATATGTGAGACATCGATATAATAGTACGGATATATATGAGCCGCTTGAGGGGTGGTATATCATGACCTTTTCCTTTAAAAATAATGAGAAGCTCTAAATATCAAAATTGGTGAAGGCCAAGGTTGCTTAGGCGTAAGGTGTGGAACTTCATTGATGGGTTTTATCTCTAATAATGAAAACAACACTAAATAAATCAATGTTTTAAAAGGCGGGGGCGTGAGGCGGGGCGTTTTACTTAGTATAGGGCGAGGCATAAGCCTTGAGACGTGGGGCGTAAGCCCTTTGGATCTTTAAATTTTTAATTTACAATATAGTATAATAATATAATAACACAAATTATAAAAATATATCAATAGTTTGAAATAATTACAAACATGATTAAAGAAAGAAAGGAAAAATCACACCATATACACATTTAAGGGATAATATTACGAGTTTTAAACACATTCTTAAAAAATTCTTCCTTATAACAGATTATTTACGGGTTATAACATATTACTTAAATTGTAACATCCGACAATTTTAAATGAATATGAAGAAGCTTGAATTTGGAAATAGTCATTTTTTGGAAAAATTTAAAATCTGGAAATTTGGCAGTCCAGAATCTGGAAATTTGGCTAAGTTCAAAAATCTGGAAAATTTGGCTAAGTGTGGAAATCAGTGATTTTTTGGCCAACTTTGAGCAGTTGTAACTCCTAGCTCAGGATGAGTTAGGAGTAGTTCCAGTTATGGTTGCAAATCTTGTGGAATGATATTTTCAACGCCACTGAGTTTGCTCAATTCCGAGTTCGTATGAGCGAGTTATGGCCATTGAAAGTTGGGCAGTTGGCAGGGAATCCGTCCGGAAATTTTAAGGGCATTTTGGTCTTTTCCCTAGCCATTTCTTTTGAGGTTATATTGTGTGTTAGGCTAATTTTGGATCATTTTTATTCCATTTTAAAAGAGAAAGAGTTAGGGTTCTTGAGAGTGAAGAAGAGAAGAAGAGGAGATCAACAAGTTTCCGTCGTGGAATTTCATCGGGGGTGATCCCTATCAAGGTATGTGAGTTCTTTGTGTGGTTTGATCCTTTCCCCCACACACCAAGCTCATTTTATGATTTGAGAAAAGATTGGATTTGTTGTTGAAGTTGTTGAAGTTGTTAGTTGTTGTTGATGTTGTTAGTTGTGTTGTGGAAGTTATTGTTAGTTGTGGGACACGATTTGATTGTGTTCTTGAGCTGAAAGCTATTGTATATTGAGGGATTTTATGATCCTTAGTGTTGGTTGGTTCATACCCCCACACACCAACTCGTTTTTAATT
>JAJOOS010011406.1:0-13622 GCA_029582725.1 Solanum chiquidenum | reverse complement strand
TATTGCCTTTACTTTTCAAGTTCAGTCGGCCTATGATGCCTACTGGGTACCTGTTGTTTTGGTACTCATGCTACGCTCTGCATCTATTTCGTGATGCAGGTCCGGGCACTAGTAGCCAGCGTTGATTGAGCTTGGAGCAGACTGATCCGGAGACGGGAGTGAGCACACGACGTTTGTACTATTTCAGTCTCCATCTGTATATATAGACTTGTCTTTTACCTTTCGAGACAGTCCAGTCTCTGTTGTCCAGTTTTGGGACTTGTACTCATTTTGTTAGTAGGTCTGTACTAGTGACTTCCAGGTTCTGGGAGGGATCTTTATTTGTATTTATGTTTTGGTTTGCTTCCGCCTGTTTATATTGTTATTTGCCTACTCTTGTTTAGTTTCTACCCTCAGACCCATTACTAGTTGTTCCGGGTTACGGGTTGGCTTACCTGCTGGTGGGTTATAGTAGGTGCCATCATGACTTGAGAAATCGGGTCGTGACATTGGGTGACTGCAATCTGGAGAATACAAAATTCAGTATGTTTTTTTTTTTTCAAAAGCAACAAAATCTTTTTGTTGATGATCTTTAATATTAGTATCTTACAATTCTCCACCCGATCATCTTTTCACATTTGCTACAGTAAATTTTGGCTACGGTAGTTCCAAGATGATTACTCACGTTGTCTGGTACATCAACATTAATCCTGCATATATAAATGAGGCTTAGACAGCAGAAGAAAGTGTATACATATCTCAAGTTGCTGATACTTACACCCAATTAAAGAGCCCTAGTCCTCCTGGTCGAGACTGCAAAATGTAAAAGACAAGAAAATGAGTTGCTGGAATCAATCAGAATTCATGACACAAAATCTTGAAATCAGTAGTAATTTCATGAAATAATTTTCCCTAAATGAAGAAATTATATTTGAATCGTTACCATCGGAATATAATTGTTGAAGCATGTAACTTGCCTTCTGCACCCATGAGTATTACAGTGGATGGTATCATTAGGAGGGATCGCATCAGTGTTGTGTTCAAGTGAATAGTATCTACTCATTGTTGAATTAAGAAGCAGCAACTCAGACACGAAAAATGCAGAAGAATGAATTTTATGGAAATGCACAAGAGAGAAGTCACTTCTTGATTCTTGAATTTACCGTTAATTCTCAATCTATTTACCCTCCAAAACTATTTTCTTTTTAATTTCTCATACCAGATATTTTATTTTGCAAACCATTAAAAATTGTATAGAGAATAAAAATACCATTATGTTTCATTTTCCTTTTATTTACTCACCAGAAAATACACATTTATATCTTAATAATGATATTGTTGTATGAACGATAGAGTTCTTACATACTATTAATTAACTAGTGTCTGGACAAGTGTGTTGCGTGTGTATTCCATACTAATTTATTCAAATAGTATAAAATGAATAGATAATATTATAATAAGTTTGTAATGAGTTACGAAAAAATTTAGATAGAGAGAAAATTATGTAAGCTCAAACTAATGAATGGTTGAGCCTTCATCCCCTTTTAACTATCTAAAAATATAAAAAAATATGAGAGATTAGTCATCTAAAATGAAGGAGGAAAAACAAATCATACTACTCCTATTTAATTAATAAATATGAGTACCAAAATAGTTAGTGTTCGACATAAAATGATACATACAAAATTTATTTATATTACAAATGAAACAACACCTGATATAGCCCAAGAAAGAAAATCAGCAGCTTCAGGATTAGAATTTACTAAAAAGTGAAATAATTTTAGAAGCTATACGTATTAATATTTTGGATTGGTAGGCCAAAAATTTTGGAAGTTAAATCTAGTAAGTTAGAAGGGCAAAAGCCTGAGAATTAAAGAAAAATAATGATTAGAGTTGTGTGAATTTTAACAAGTCGATTATACTCAAATGCTTGACAGATGACTTGTATCAAGAAATTAAAGACAAACTAAGCAGCATATACAGATGACTTGTATCTAATATGTAAAATGTTCAATCTCAATTGCTTTTCGAAGTACTGTAATCCCAAAACCAAAAAAGAAAGCTGAATATCACACAGTTATGAACTCTAGTGACTGCACTCAGAGCAAGTGTATCTCTTCGTAAATCATCAGCTATTGATGTCTGCATTTTCATCAGTAATTGGTTCAAATGTTTGGATTTCGATCATTATGCCCATTAGAAACTGAGGGTTGATCACCCCCTCCATCTTGATTATCAACATTTTCCTCATTATTAGCGCCTCCATCTTGATTTTCAACATTTTCCTCATTAGCACCTCCATCTTGATTATCAGCATTTTCCTCATTAGCGCCTCCATCTTGATTATCATTATTTTCCTCATTAGCGCCTCCATCTTGATTATCATTAATTTCCTCATTAGCGCCTCCAGCTTGATCAACATTTTCCTCATTAGCGCCTCCAGCTAGATCATAAGGATCTGAGAGTTGACCATTAGTGTAATTAAGCTTATCCCTGCCACAAAATAATCATTTGTATTAGTAACACCTTACAACACAGCATATCGCATATGCATAGTCTCATTTTTCCAATTAAACTTACAACATCATCAAGAATTGACCTTCTTCATAAGGACTGCCTTGGGGGACTGCAATCTGGCGAAAGGAAAAATTATGTATAAGCAACAACAACAGAAAGGAAATGCAAATCCTCTTTCATATTAATATCTTACAAATTTCCACCCGAGGCGGTCCATACAGTTGACACAGAAAGTATCGACTACGGTTTTGCCATCTAGTAGTTGATGATATGACTCATTCTCTGGTACTTCAACATTAAACCTGCATATATATATATATATAGCTGAGACTGCAGATTATTTTAAAAATAGCTAGCGTGAAATCATGAGACTTACATATCAGTAAAGATCCCTTGTAGCACGAAGGTTAGCTCCTGCAAAGTGTACAAAAGATGAAAATAAGTTGTTCTGTGCTTATATTCATGAAATCTTACATATTGAAATCAGTAGCAAAGAATAATTGCAAAAAGAATAGATGAAAATAGAATCCATACCTCATCAATTTCAACGTAATCTTTGACGAATGCAACTCGAGTTCCGCATCTGCAATGGAAGTAATCAGAAGAACGCATTCTGAATATCAAATCTGGAAAATGGAAATGAGAAGAGAATGTTGATTCAGAAAAGACACTTGTTGATTTTTCAATCCTGAGGAGAGGGAAATATATAGAAGTGTATAGAATAAAATACCGTTGCGTTTCTTGCTTCTTTTTCTTTTTCTCACTAGGAAAATACAGTTGTATTTCAGTTTTGCATAACAAAAAGAGCAACTGTATTTCAACAAATGTCAATTTTGATCTCAAAAATGACTCCCCATTTATTAATGCATCAAAAATGGATGCCATAATATCTCAAATGGTCACTCAACTACGGATAACTTTCTCAAAAGTCACTCAACTATGACTAGTTTTCTCATAAAGTTACTCAACTTTGTTTTATAACTCAAAAGTCATTCAACTATGTATAATTATCTTAGAAAATTACTCAACTATTAATATTTTACATAGAACGCCACCCCACCAATTTAGATAATTTTTTCATTAAATTTTGTTGACGAAAATTTTATTTTAAGCTAATTTTTTAAGAAATAAAAAAGTTCTCATTGTTATATTTTTATTGATATGTCCCACTAAAATTAAGTAATATATATAATACAACAAAATTTAATATTATAGTTAGTAAAACAAAGTTATATCTAAAGTACCAATATAAATTATAAATACAGAAACAAACAACTCAATGAAATGATTAAAATTGACACTTTTTTTATTTTTTTAAAATCTAGTATACAATAAAAATCACATGTCAATAAAATTTAATGAAAACATTATTTAGATTGGTTAAGTGGCTTTCTAAGATTATAGTGAATTGCTTGAATACTTGACACTGAGAGTGGCAATTTCAGCCCATATAAGTGAAATGAAACCATTTTGCCCATATTAAATTAAATGGATCGCTCATATTTTCTTTCCTTTTCTTAAATGGGTTAATATGTTCTTCAACCTATTTAAGCTCATACAAATATGGACAAAATGGGTTAACATGAGAATTCATATCCAGCCCATATAAGTAAAATGAAATAGATTTTTGTTTTTGTTTTTGGAAAACAAAAATATTTAGGGGTCGGTTGGTGGAAGGTGGGGGGTTGGGGGTGCCCGGGGGAGGAGTAATTTTTATTTTTTTTGAAAAACAGATTTTTTTTTTGTTTTTGGAAAACAAAAAAAAATTAGGGGTAGGTTGGTGGAAGGTGGGGGATGCCCGGTGGGAGGGGGGGTGCCCGGGGGAGGGGTAAATTCTTTTTTTGTTTTTCAAAAATAAAATAAAATTTAGAGGTAGGTTGGTGGAAGGTGGGGAGGGGGGTGCCCGGGGGAGGGGGTAAATTTTTATTTTTGGAAAAACAATTTTTTTTTATTTTTGGAAAACAAAAAAAATTTAGGGATAGATTGGTAGAAGGTGGGGTGGGGGGAGGGGGTAAATTTTTTTTGTTTTTGGAAAACAAAAAAAAATTAGGGGTAGGTTGGAGGAAGGTTGGGGGGGGGTGCCCGGGGGAGTGGGTAATTTATTTTTTTTGAAAAACAAATTTTTTAAATGGGTTGAAACCATTTTACCCAAACCATATTTGACCAAATCCATATTTGCCCATATTCTATTTGGGTGGATTGTAATCCAAACCATTTTTGCTCAATGCATATTTAATCCATCCAAATTCGATCCAATCCAACCATTTGCCACCCCTACTTGACACATGACTTGAATATAGAGAATGGTAGATCTAACAAGTAAGTGTTCAGTCTCAAAAATGAATTGATATTATATCTGAAGTACCAATATAAATTATGAATACAGAAACAAACAACTCAATAGTGTATTTTATATAAGAAAATTAACTTATAATTGGGTAATCAGTTCATTATGTCAACGTTTGAACAGTAGCTAGACAATAACAAAGATTCCAATGTTTTTAATTATATAAGAAAAATTAAAGTAGCAAATTATGTCGTCGTATAAGAAGTAAATCTCCACATCTTGAAAATAAGCAGCAACTAACCACTAATCTAGTAGTGCAATCTAATGAACCGAAGGACATTATTTGTACAAATCCGTTTGAAGCACTCGAGGTGGAGAAAGAATTAGAGTTAGTTGATTCTAGTCGTACATATATCTCTAATCGTGAAGTAGCTAAGATTATTCAAAAAAGTGAGGCTGCCATGTTGCTCAAACCCAATTCAGCGATCACGTCACCCATGGTCACATCGAACATCTCAGCTCATGAGGTCTCGAAAGAAAAGCAAAGGGAGATGAGTACTCCTAGGTGGGCTGATTTGGTGGATGAAGATGAGCATGTTTCACCTCCGCTTTTGAATAGAAAATTAAGTCCACTAGCTTTGGAATTTGTAACTAAAAGTATAATTACAAAGAAGAAATAGCAAGAGGCCTTAGCGTCAGAATTTAGTCCAACTAGGGATTATGATGGTGATTTGGGCGATGATTCTTTTGATGAGGATGAGGAAGAAAATAGGTTGGACAAATGCTTTGATAAAGTGGTGGGGGATGGGGATATCTCACTTCGACATCAAAGAAGTGGAAGCAACAAAAACAAAGAGAAGACACATGGAAGGCAGCACAGTTGGGATGGTAAAGTGACAGGAGAGTTTGTTCCAATGCACCTACCGATGCGACTAACAAAGCAGAACCATATGACAGTGTCAATAGTTTCAACAAGATCCAATACATCCAAGAAGAAATGATGAACTATCAAGTTTTGTTGGACAAATTTGAAGAAGAAGACACAATGAAAATACTTCAGGTTACTTTAGATGGGCTATCTATCAATTTTAATTCACGCATTTGTAAAAGTAAGTTTGAGGTTGATAACTCAACTTTCTTCTTCGATTTTATATTTGTGCATTTTTCAAGTATTCTCATTTGTAATATCATGATAGAGTGTATTACAAATTATGTGATGATCATAGAATACCTAGTTCTCTCTAGCTCTTATTTTTTTCATGCTTGTTAATTAGTAGAGGTTCGTTGCCTCATTAGGATTGACAAGGTAAAGCCTAGGCCCCCTTGCTTGTACTTATTTCTATTGAGGATTTTTTTTGTAATAAAAAACTACTAGACACTCTGTCTAGTGGTATAAATTTAAAAAAAAATTGTCATATGAGAGTGACTGCTTTAAATATTAATTTAAATACATTTAAAATGAAGTCTTGATAAATGCATATTACTGCAAATCTAAATTTAATAAAATTATTTAGATTGATTAAGTGAATTTCTAAGATAGTTTAAATGGTAGATTATAGTGAATTGCTTGAATACTTGACACGTGACTTGAATATAGAGAATGGTAGATCTAACAAGTAAGTGTTCAGTCTCCAAAATGAATTGATATTAATAAGTACTCTAATCCCAAACCAAAAAAGAAAACAGAATTTTATAAATCGTAGTAAGCTGGTCTGCAGCTTTGGATGTCTGCATTTTCATCAATACTTTATGCAGTGCACGAAACGTCAGTGCCCTCAATCAGCAATTGTTGAAAAAAACAATTTTATTAAGTACTAAATATTATAAAATAAACAAATAGAGCAATTAAAACTTAGTAAACATTGAATTGATAGGGTTATGACCAATTTTAAGCCGCTCAAATTCAATTTAATCCGCTCCAGAGGCAATGATCCATGCTTACTATGGAAAGTGTTGGCTGATCTTGTCCAAATGGCTAGCTTCTTAATTCAGAAAATGTACAAGGAAAAGGTGTTTTACATACCCTTAGTTTTGCGATTTAAAGTTGAAATGTTCTCGTTATAAAAGTGGCTCATAAATATCCAAATCATTAAATAAATGACCTGGATATATCCTTTTGGTCTAATGAAAGGTGAAAATTTAATTTTAAATCTTATTTTATTTTTTATTATTAAAAAATTTCATGTAGAGGTAATTTGAGCTTTTTCACACGTGAATCTTTCTAACTTCTTTGATTCAACGGTCATTTTCTTGTAAAATTTATCATAGATGCTCCAAAAAAATTGTACAGATACAAATGAGAGAAAAAAAAATAAGAAACTCAAATAATGATAAGATATAGCATGTGCCTAGCAAATTATCTTTACCTCATATTTTATTTTTAATATTGTTTATTAGAAACAACCTCTCTACATCATCACTCAGAGGTAAAGGTAAGGTATGCGTATACACTATTTCCCTAGACCCCACCGTATGGGACTACATTGGATATTATGTTGTGAAGTAAATAGTACTGAACTTACATCCAAGACAAATATTCTCTCAAAAAGATTTAGTGCTTTGGTTATGGGTTCGTGGAAATTCAATTGTGCTAATTCATATTTTGTATTTGTCTAAAAAATTCATAAAATCAGTACATATTAGGAACTAAGTGATAAATTTAGTGTTTTCGAAAATGATCATAGTTAATAACAAGGGTAAATTAGGATTTAAATATAAATTATCTCTTGATTTTCCAAATTGAAGAACTAAAAATAGTTATTTTTAGTATAGTGACAAGTATGTCTTAAAAACGTTTTTTCCTCTTGCTTATTCCAGCTATTTTCTCTTGAAAGTTTCAACAGAATCCACTTTGAGATGAGCTCTGTTTTGATCTTAACTAATGCAGATGTTTGTTGCATTAAATCAAATACTGTCAAGCAAAGTCTAAGGAAACATCAGTATCCATGCTTGACAGGTGACTTGTATCGAGAAATTTAAACCAAATTAAGCAGCATATAGAGAACAGTAGTACCCGAGCTCAAACATGTAAAGAGTTCAGTATCAATTGGTTTATTCCAACCTGAAGTAATAGCAATCTCAAAACAGAATATCACACAATTATGAATTATAGCATTTTGTATAAGCAGAATATCAGAATGAGTAGGCTATCAATGTCTGCATTTTCATCAATAATATCTATTCCATCAGCCAGTTGATCTATTTCTTCCTTCGTTTCATTGTCGGGCCTCCATCTTGATCATTAGGACCCTGGTCATTAGTGCCTCCATCTTGATCATTAGGACCCTGGTCATTAGCGCCCCCATCTTGATCAGCATTTTGCTCATTAGCGCCTTCATCTTGATCAGCATTTTGCTCATTAGTGCCCACATCTTGATAATCGTGTTCATTAGGAACCTGTTGATAAATATATATAATAGATTGTTCTATCTGCTCATAAATCAACTCCAGGGTGATGGTAAAAGCCATTAGATAAAAACCTGTTCATTAGGACCTCCATCTTGATCATTAGCACCTCCATCTTGATCATTAGCACCTCCATCTTGATCATTAGGACCTCCATCTTGAGCATTTGCGCCTCCAACATGAGCATTTGCGCCTCCAACTTGAGCATTAGGCCCTCCAACTTGAGCATTAGGCCCTCCAACTTGAGCATTTGCACCTCCAACTTGAGCATTAGCGCCTCCAACTTGATTAAGGCCCCGTCGATATGCACTTCCTAAGATATAACTTCGCAACGTTACACGATTCCTGAACATAATCACGGCACTGCCACAAAAAACTCATTTGAATCAACACCTTACAAGTCATCATATATAAGTGTGTAAAGACGGTCTCAATTTGCAAATTTGTAATTAGAAACTTACATTTTCATAAAGAATCTTCCTTCTTTGAAATAGTCCTCTTTTGAATCTGCACCTTACAAGTCATCATATATTTTGTGTTTTAGTCTCAATTTGCAACTTGTTATTAGAAACTTACATTTTCTTTAATATTCTTCGTTCTTTGAAGTTTTCCTTTCAGTGAATTACATTGGAGACAGTAAGTTTCGGCTGTGGTTAGGTTATTTCCATCTGCAAGTAGACGAAATATAGGCTGGTCCACTACAACAACATCTTTCCTGGATATAATACACACATTTCAGAATTGTTTTTAGGCAAATTCACAAGATTTCCGAATTTCCAAGACTTACAGTGTTTTAAAGTACCCTCCATAACGTAGGTCGTGCATCTGGACAAGAAAAGTTGTTCTGTTCTTAGTACAAACAGAATCTTCTTTATGAGAAATTAGTTCCTAAACTATTTGAGAGAATCCTTACCTTAGGAACGTAATCCTCCATACGTGCAATTGGAGCTTCACAATTTTTGCAATAGACAAAATTACGATTACCGATAACTTGTCCATCAGCTATTAATTCTCGTTGCATTATATCAACTTTGTGGATCAATCAACCTGTTGCAGAACAAATATTCTTCAACAAAATGGAAGAGAAATATGAAAGATGAATCATCAAAGGAAAGACTAACTGATTATGAATGTAACAAACAAGAACAGAGCTGCTGGAAAATGAATGTAACAAACAAGAACAGAGCTTCTGGAAAATGAATTTAATGGGACTTTCTTGATTCAAGAACCAATTCCTAATAGAAAAAATCAATGGAAAAAAGGAGTAACTTCTCACCAGATAACAAATGTAATTAGAAATGCAGAAGACTGAATTTAGTGGGATTCTTGAATGTTTATATAGAAAATTCAGTTGTTGATTCTTGAATGCAAGTTGTGAACGATAATATTTTTTTTTCCATTTTATTTGCACTCACATAAAATTGTATTCAGAGTAAAGACACCATTATGTACGTTTTTTAGAAAATTATCCTTCTACAGTGGTCATACTTACAATATGTATAAAAAAAAAAAAAATTGTCATGTTTGTTCATACATCTATTTTATTTTATTTTTTGTGTCTCACTTTTTTTAATCGAGAAATCCCCGAGGATAAGTAGAGCAACGCTTAAAGCTTTTACCCTTTCCACGAAAATACAATGATTTTGTCTACGGTGGAGTCAAAACCTTGATTTATGCTTAACTCATGTACCACTAACTTGATTCTGATTGCAAAACTAATCCTAAGTCAAAGGTCGACAAATTAAACTCAATGTCACTATTCTTGAACATCTAGGAGTTGAGCCTTCTTTTTGCACTGTTATCTATATGAAAATAATGGTCATTTCGGATTCAATTATCAACTGTTCGTATCATAAATAGGATTGGCTATTGATTCGGAAGGAACTGAATTTACATCTATTTTCTATTCAATAATTCTTATTTAAACACCCCTTTAAGACCCCGAAAACATTCCCTTTTTTAGTAACTAGGACTCACACTAGCATTGGATTTAGAAAAATGTCTGCAATTGCATCAGCCAATTATGACTTGCTTTGTAATCTCAAAATCAGAAAAACATCACACAATTATGAATTACAGTAGCATTTTGTAAAGTATAATTGTGTATCTTTCTAAATTTCGTTCAGCATGAGTAGGTTATCAATGTCTGTATATCTATTCTATCAGACAGTTGATCTACATATTCATTCAATTCATTGGCGCGCCTCCATCTTCATCATCATTTTGTTCATTAACGGACCCATCTTGATCATTAGCACCTCCAACTTGATCAGCATTAGCACCTCCATTTTGACCAGCATTAGCGCCGCCATTTTGATCAGCATTAACCCAACATCTTGATCATTAGGACCCTGTTGATTAGCACCTCCAACGAGGTCCTCATTATGCTGAAGCAACGTTACATCATTATAGTAAATAAGCTTGTTCCTATCGCCAAATACTCATATGTATCAACACTTTACAAGTCATACCACATATGTGTACAGTCTCAATCTGCAAATTTGTAATTAGTGCTTACAATTTCATCACGAAATATCCGACTTTATAATTTCTGAACGGTTTGAGGACTGCAATCTGGAGAAATCATAGATTCTTCTGTATTAAACATGCAACACACATTGCTTAGTGTCTAGACTCTAGATATATAAAATTTGATAGTAAAGCAAGTGTGGATCAGTATACCAAGACAGAGCACAATTAGGTCTGTCATAGGCAACTTTTCACTATAGGATAATTAAGCATATCACTTAGAAGACAATTTATTAAGAAAAATGTCTGCATTTCATCATTAAATAGTTCATATGTCTGCATTTAGTAGATCAACTATTATCTATATTGTATGATCAACCAGTTGATCAGCATCTTCATTTAGTTTGTTGGTGCCTCAATCTTCATCATTATCATCATGTTCATTAACGCCTCCATCGTTATCATGATCTTGTTCATCTGCCTCTCCACCTTGATCATGATTGTGGTGCTCATTAGCACCTCCATCATCTTCTTCATACTCTTCATCTTGATCGTGCTCATTAGCACCTCCATCGTTATCATGATCCTCTTCATCTGCCCCTCCACCTTGATTATGATCGTGCTCATTAGCACCTCCATCATCTTCTTCATACTCTTCATCTTCTTCATCTTCATCAATATACATCAGCTTATTATTACAATCAACAAGTTCAAGCCTGCCACACACACAAAAATATCATATTGATACCTTACATATCATATTGCATTTGGCCTAATGGTTAGAAACTCACGCGTTCATCAAAAAATATCCTTCTCTAAAATGCACAGTCCGGTTGCTATAAGGGACTACAATCTGAATAATAGATAAATATTTGTTAAAACGAACTGCAAATGAATAATAAATTCAGCACGTACGTAATATTAATTAGCAACTTACAAGTTTCATCCCAAGCAGCATTCCACATTTGACGCAGTAAGTATCAGCTACGGTATTTCCATTTACTTGTCTATGGTATTTCTCTTCATCCACTTGCACATTATACCTGCATTTACAAACAGAATAATGTTTAGGCAAATAACAAATTCGAAGTTGCTAAATGAAATCATGATACTTACATTTTATGAAAGACCACTGTCAACTCATAGTCTATCTGCAAAATTACAAGGCAAAAGTAACAATTTCATGACACAAATGGCAAGCACAATTTCATCAAAATGTATACTTTGAATTGAAAAATGATATAATGTAAACGCAAGAAAGATGCTGAGAGAGTAAGAATTTATACGCTATCAATGAAATCGTTGGCTAATCCAATTCCGGTTTTGCATATTATACAATGGATGACATCCTCTTTCGGATATTCATCAAAATCGACAAGATACAGAAATCCCATTGTATCAACTGTTACAGGACAAAAAACACATAACAAATGAAAAAGAATCAAATTGGAATGATGTAACAGAGATGGTTGATAATGATAATTCAAAAAAAAAAAACACTAGCGACAAACCAGATAAAGAATGTAACAGTTTACTTCTGAATAATAAATAATTGATATAGAAAAATCAGTTCAGGAATGAATCGAGTTGAGAAGAGTTAAATGGGTTTTATAAAGGGTGAATGAAGTGTTTTTCGAAAAGACACCCAGAGAGAAAGGTTGCAATTTGAATAGCACCTTTTCACATGAAACAGATTGTTACTTTTTCGATGAGTTGTGTTTTTTCTGATGGGTCATTACTCTTTCGATGAGTCGTGACTTTTTCTAGTGACCTATAAGGTTCAGCAATAAATTAAAAAAATTCTCTTCTTTTTCTATATCTTATATCTAAGTTTTTGAACATATTTCTTACAAATAAATAAATATCGAGTCTTTGTCTGATTTACTACTGACTTTAATTTCTGTTTTTCGAGTAGTACAAAAAGTTATATCTTGATGAACGTTAGAAGGGAAAGTTGAAATTGCTTCACGAACCCATAGAAAAAAAATCTTATTTTACGAAGGTTGTGAAATTTGCCCCTTCACCAATGCACGACTTTTTGCGTTTTGCATTCCTATTCGTTTGAAGTTTAATTAATTTAAATTTGTATTAAAAAAAAATCATTAGAAACATAAAATGTTTTTTTTTTATCAAAAATAATGCTAACAAATTGTGATCTCTTATTAACGACGATGGATACATTTACCCCCACCAAAAACTTTAATATATAATACAATTTATATGGTATAACTCAGATTTTAAGAGTAAAATTTTATCGTGAATTTAGATATAGAATGATGATTTTTTTTATTATATTCGAAAACCATGTAATTTTTTTTTATAATTTATGATAATTGAAAATTTAAAATATTTAAAAATCATTAAAAAAAAATCATATAAGAGAACTAGTTTAACTCTCGAAATTTGAAACAGAACTCATAAATTATAAATTAGGACGAAGGGACTAGTAAAACAGTTCGTGGTAGAAATCTACACTACTCATTTTAATTAACATCCCTAGATCTTCCAATCAACGGCTCATATTCGATTTCCGTCTCTCACATGGATCGACACTACCATCCGTCGATGACCAAGTAAATCCCCAAATAATAAGCGGCTACGATTTGTGCCCCGCCACATTTCAAACCAGCCCACCAAATATAAATACCCACCACCCTAAAGAGTTCATTTCACCCAAATTCAAAACCCTAGAAACATCATCCTCTTCAAATTTCTCTGTGAAAATGTCTGGTCGTGGAAAGGGAGGCAAGGGATTGGGAAAGGGAGGAGCCAAGAGGCACAGGAAGGTTCTAAGAGACAACATCCAAGGTATCACTAAGCCAGCTATTCGCAGGCTTGCTCGTAGGGGTGGTGTGAAGCGTATCTCTGGTCTGATCTATGAGGAGACCCGTGGAGTGTTGAAGATCTTTTTGGAGAATGTGATTCGTGACTCTGTCACCTACACTGAGCACGCCAGGAGGAAGAC
>JAJOOS010011404.1:0-11050 GCA_029582725.1 Solanum chiquidenum | reverse complement strand
GTATGGCGTCTCTTATTGACATAAATAATAGGTAGCTCATATATATATTCCAGGAAAAGAGCAACTATCTCAGGTACCACAATGCTTTAAGGGGTCGTTTGGATTAGAAGCAATTTATACGGGAATTAGAAATGCATGGATGGCAATGTAGATATTGTAATGTAGGGATTGAAATGCAAGGTTAAGGTTATAATACAAGAACTGTAGTGGAAGGATTATTTATTCAATGGATGTTTGATTTGTAATACTAAAGTGCATATTTAAAAATATTTTTTTTATTCTTTTGACAAAATAAATATTGGATACCACATGAAGGGTTATTTTTGTCATCTTATAATTTTACTCCATGTTATACTAATCCCCACATTCTTATTGCACATTTTATCTTGCATAAAATAATATATAGATACCCGCATAACTTGTGAGGAAATCAGCTATGCGACAAGAGAAGTGGAAACAAAAATTGTACTATAAATATCCTAAATTTTATGTGGAAAGGAAGAGTGAAACCAAACATTATATTAACACTAAGGGGTCGTTTGGTAGAGTGTATTGGAGAAAATAATGCTTGCATTAGCGCTTGATGTATTACTAGTACCTTGTTTGGTACACTTTTCTAACCTATGCATAACTAATGCTTGTATTAGTAATACACTCTATTGTATATTGGAGAGTGTATTACTAATACCATCTATTTCTATGCATTAGTAATGCAGTGGGTTCTAATGCATGCATTAACATTATTAAAGACACAATGGCCCCCAAAAACTTTTTTTACATCCTTTCCACTATTTGTGGAGGGTATTTTTGTAAACAAATATTTTTTCTAAAAAAATTATGTCATGCATAATATTTTTAGTACACCAAACCAAACATTGCATAAAAAAAACCTCTTCATATCTAATGCAAGCATAACTAATACAAGCATTACTAATACACTATATTTTGCATTATTCTTATACATTCTACCAAACGACCCCTAAGTTTATGTGGAGATCACTTTCTCCATTACTCCCAACCAAACATCACCTAAGTTCCTTCCCTTAACCATTGATGTACCTGAAATCTTGCTATGATGGTATATGCTCTTGAGATAAGGACTAATTAAAGCACCTTTTTAGAAAACACTTCAACAAGTTTAGCTCCTTTTTTAGAAAATCATTTAGATGTTAAATGTTCTGACCCTGTTCATTTCCAAGACTGGCAATTTATGGCTAGTGATCAAAATCAAGGAAAAAGGTTCAACTTTATCACTGAATATTCGGTTTGTCTTACGTTTGCCTGCGTTTACTTCCCTTTCCGGTCCATGAAAGCCCCGAATCGCTAATTCCGTCCCATATTTTTCCCTCCCTCTAACGGATGTCCAGCATGGCTCTATCATTTTTCACGATAGAGCCAGTCAGCCAGGTAAACCAAATATACCCTGAACAATTGAAGAAGTCAAATATACCCTGAACAATTGACAAGGTCAAATATACCCTACGTGGCTAGACCAACTCTTTCAAGGTGGAGCGGCACATTTCAGACGAAAGATAATGGTGGGGGCTCCTTTGATCGGAAAGGTAAATAGAGGAAGGATATAATATAAATACAAGTATTGGGTATATTTGGACCTTTTCCCATCAGAAAATGCTCTCATGCTCTCATATCTCACTCGCCTTTCCCTCACTTCAAACTTGCTTAGACAACGTACTTGTTTGGACGTCCTACTTGGTTGAGTTGCTTTTTTGACATCCTAGTTACTTGAGCTACTTGAAACAAGGGTGACTCACATGCTTAAGGAAAATTTATGACCTACTAGTCTAAGCAAGTAACTAGTAGGTGCCTACTTAAGAACAAAGGTCCAAAATGTAAATAAGTCAAGTAGTTGCATCACCTACTTAAGAAGGCAGTCTTATGGCCCAAAGATAAAAGGCCAAGAGGTGGGTTATCATGGGTAAGCGCAAGACCCATCTACCCCAGCCCATTAAGGGTTATATAAATGTATAAGTAGCTTCATGGGTCATTTACACTAGTAATAAATCAGCTTTCATCTCTCTCCCTCTCAATCACGTAAGAAATTAAGTTAGATTTCAAAAAGTTGAATTAGTATGTACAACAATTATGAGATTGTTTAGTTGTGTCTGTTTTCTAGTTAGCGTAAGTAGGATGCGCAAAAGACAAAGCTCGCTGTGGAGAATGACTATGGGAAGTGTGGGGGCATTTAAGACCACACTATCCACACTCTCCATGAGAGGCGGCTGCTTGGCTGCCCAAGTCCTATACCTTCCTTCACTTATTCCCTTTGAAAAACTTCCCAATATACTTGAAGTCAAGGAAGATAGAAGGTGATTTAGTGGACTGATTTTCCGGAATTGAAGAAAGAATTCAAGAACCCTAAAGGGAATTAGGGTGGTTGTCTCACTTGAGAGAGATATGAGAGCTGGTTGTGTAAATGTAAATGAAACCATTGAGTTGCTTATACGTTTATATAGCCCTTAATGGGCTGGGGCAGATGGGTCTTGGGTTAACCGTAGGCAGCCCACATCTAGTCCCTTATCGTTGGTCCATAAGCTTTTAAGTAGGTGATGAACCTATTGCCCTTTATTCTTAAGTAGGTGATGCATCTACTTGACTTCTTTAAATTTTAGCCCCTTTGTTCTTAAGAGGTGATGCACCTACTAGTTACTTAGACTAGTAGGTCATTAATTTTCCTTAAACACATGGCTCGCCCTTGTTTAGCAAGTAGGACGTCAAGTAAGTAGCTCAAGTAACTAGGGCATCTAAGCAAGTAGCTCAACCAAGTAGGACATCTAAGCAAGTAGCTCAACCAACTAAAAAGTAGCAAACCCCATTAACTTATTTTAATAAATATGGGCCAAGTGATATAAGATATTAAATAAATTTCAGACTTGACCCATTAATTATCAACAAAATATTAATTATTTAATATTAGCCATCAATTAAATAACTATAGTCAACAAATAGTCCAAAATACCCATTTAGAATCAATCAGAAGAGTCATTTATGAAATAGGAAGCTCAAGTACTCAAAACGACCTAACAGGTCTACATCAGAGATACCAATTTACCCACCATTCGTCCCCGAACGGTCAAAAGAAAGGTGAGGGTAAGAAAGGGCACCCAACTCTATTAAAAAATGTATATCTTTTCTGCATAGCAACCTCAGTCTCCCAAGTGGACTCCTCAACCGGACAATTCTCCCACTAGACCTTCACAGAGGCAATCTCCCTTGACCTCAACTTGCGGACCTCTATATCTAGAATAGCTATAGGCTCTTCCTCATAAGATAGATTCTCATCAAGAAGGAACGAATCCCAGCGAATAATGTAGTTCCATCACCATGATATTTCTTCAACACACACATGAAACATCGGGTGTACTTTTGACAACACCCCGGAGGCAAAGCCAATTCATAAGCCATCTCTCCCATACGCTTAAGCACTTCAAACGGCCCAATGTACCTCAGACTGAGCTTACCTCACTTACCAAACCTTACCATACCCTTCATGGATGAAACCTTCACCAACTCTTGCTCTCCCTCCATAAATTCCATGTCCCTGTTCGGTCTGTATACTCCTTCTGCCTGCTCTGAGCTGAATGAATTTTACCTTCTAATGATTCCCTCAAAAGATTAGTACCCCAAGGTCTCACCTCAAATGCATCAAACCAACCAATTGAAGACCTACACATCCTCCAATACAATGCCTCAAATGGGGCCATCTCAATACTCGAATGATATCTATTGTAGTATGTAAACTCAACGAACAACAAAAACTATTCCCAATAACCACCCCAAAATTAATCGTACACACGTCTACAACATGTTCTCAAAGACCTTGACACAATCATCGGGACAAATCTTTTCTCACATAACCATGATAAAATCCTAAATAATACTAGCTACAATCAGAAGTGAACCTGAACCAACCACCACACACTCATAATACATAAACCATCATAGATCTTATCAATATTTCCATTCTCACAACATAAACTTTCCACGAGCTTAAGTTATAAAAAATTGATCTTTAGACATCAGGTATTCATCAAGGGAGAATCAAACTTATTTAACCCAAGGAAGGAAATGATCAGGTGACCACCCATCGAGCGATACACCTGAGTATACAAAACCTCTAACAACATTGTTGAAATGCTAGATTAGTAGTTGTGATTGTAGATAACCCTTAAGAATGGTAGAACTAGACACAATGGTCCCTCAAAGTTCAGGATATATACTTCTCCATGAAGAAGCTAGAAAATGCTGCCCAAATCATAGGTAGCGCCTTTATTGGTCGGCACTCAGCATGAGACCGCCACCACATTTTGGCGTCTCCCTAAAACTGGTATGTCACAAACTCAACACCAAACCTCTCCCCACTATATTCATCTTATGAAGTAGCTCATGACAATCAACAAAGAAATCATAAACATTTCATATTCAGTATCCATGAAAAATGGGGGTTTCAACTTTAAGAACTTGATAAAAAGATCATGTTGCTCACTAGTCATTACATGCCCACAAGGAAACATGTCTATTACCATAGACACATTCTCTCTTGCTAGTGTTGTCACTTCTGTTCTAGTTCTGACCATATGTGAAATAGAGTCAAAGAGGTCAGATACCAATTTGCATCACCTAGATACCAATTGGATTCAAGTAATCGCATGAAAGAAGGAAAGAATGGAGTTTTCCGAAGTCTTATAGCCTCTCAAAGAAAAGTAAAGGCGTCCCCATACCGTTCCGCAAGACTCTACTAGACTTATCCTTGTATGACGAGATCATCGAACCTAAAGCTCTGATACCAAGTTTGTCACGACCCAAAGTGAGTCATGAGTGACACCCACACTTAACCTTCTAGGTGGACGAACAAACGAATTCAAACCCCAACTTATATTAGTTTTTCAACTTATGCACTACGACAATAATGTAGAAATTCAAACCTTACTAAAGTAAGAAATAAAAATCCTTTAGAATCTAGTACATATCTTTCTCAAAACCTGAAAGTCATCACATCAAGGACATCTAATCTCCAAATACTAAGTCTGAAAGTATCAAAGAAACCATAATAAATGAATAAAATAGTTTGTGCCTGAAAACTAAGGACATCATGTCATATGACCGAGAGAATCCAACACGAGCTAAAAGGAATAGCTCACCCTAGAATCTGTTATGCTGGAGACTAGCTAGAGCCGAGTCGAAGTCACAGGTACACTTACTGCACTCCACAAAAGGAAACGAAGAACAAAATACAGGTAAGGATCAATACAAGGTAATATGTACTAAGTAGACATCATCGACCGACTCAAAATAGAAACCAATATGCATAAAGTAATAATATGAAATGAACTATAGCACTTAGCAAGTGGCAAACACAAACAACATGAACAAGTAACAATAATAATGAAGCAAGTATGCAATTAGTCACAATATAAGAACACACATGAGGACTCATGCCTCCACACCACGCTCTTTTGGGAAATGAATTCTTTGAGATTGAGTACATTAAGTTAATGTCTTCCTTTAATGTCACCATGTCGGAACGTGACACCCAATCCAATATTATCATGTCGGGACGTCACATTCGATCTAATAATATCGTGTCAGCTCGTGGCACCCGATCCAAATATATTGTGCCGGCTCGTGGCACCCGATCCAACAATATAGTTAATTTATCATTCTTCTCAGTTTCCTCTTTCTTTTCTAAATAAAATAATTATGTACTAAAAAGTAACAAACTCCATTAACTTATTTTAATAAACATGGGGTCAAGTGATATAAGTTATTAAATAAATTTCAGACTTGGCCCATTTATTATGAACAAAACATTAATTACTAAATATTACCCATCAATTAAATAACTATAGTTAAAAATAGTCCAATGTAAAATATGATAGATTCTAAATGGGTATTTTGGACTATTTGTTAACTATAGTTATTTAATTGATGTGTAATATTAAATAATTAATGTTTTGTTTATAATTAATGGGACAAGTCTGAAATTTATTTAATATCTTATAACACTTTGTCCATGTTTATTAAAATAAGTTAACGAGGTTTGCTACTTTTTAGTACATAATTATTTTATTTAGAAAAGAAAAGAGGAAAGTGAGAAGGGTAGCGGCAGCATCACGAAGACAAACATTGCAGGTACATATTAACTGCAACTGCAACTTCTTTAATTCTTATACATAAATTACATTTTTAAATGGGTGGATGACATTTAATAGTAATAGTAATATATATATATATATATATATATATATTGAGTTGAAATTGTGTTGGTTATGAAATTACTTGACAATAATGGCATTGTGGAGACAAATATTAGTGGATGGCTAATGGCACATCAATTAGTCGATTGGTGATGTAATGATTACTAACAAATTGAGGGTTGCAATTGGGTCCACGGTTGTTGCCACTGGTTCATAAACAGTGGCTTCAATTTTAAACATTATTATTTTATTATCATATTATAAAGTAAGTTGTGATATATTGAGACATGTAATTAAATGTTAGGTGTATTTTATTATATGAATATCATTAAATTTATGATATTAGAGGAATTGAGACTTAACCCTAGGCATGAAAAAATAGGAACATGTGAGACTTGATATATTAGTATTTAGTTGGTATCAAAATTTAGGAATTTGCATATAGTAATATGGGTGTCTACAAACTCGATTGCTTATGAACATTGTATATTTGATAAATTGAAAACGTACTGAGGCATTGAGGAAAGGAAAAGCATTAGGGAATTAGCTTGCTTGATTTCGATTCTTCGCTGGAGGTAAGTTATGATTTATTCCATGTGATAGAGAGACTCTTAATAGAGATTGATAGTCATTGAGTAATTCTGTGAAATTTTTTGTGTACTTAATTGTTGTGGTTTGGATGATTCATGTGTTGTTGTGATTGGTGTGTAATCCATGTGATAGAGAGACTCTTAATAGTGATTGATAGTCATTGAGTAATTCTGTGAAATTTTCTGTGTACTTAATTGTTGTGGTTTGGATGATTCATGTGTTGTTGTGATTGGTGTGTAATCCCAAGACCGTGAAATCCATAATCTTGAATTTGTTCTATCACGGTGATGTCTTGAATAAAGAAGGTGTAATGAAATATTGTTAAGTGGAAAGAATGATGAATTACCTATATTGTTAGATCGGGTGCCACGAGCCGGCACGATATTATTGGATCGGATGTCACGTTCCGACATGATATTATCAGATCGGGTGTCACATTTTGACACGGTAACATTAAAGGAAGACATTAAATTAAGTACTCAATCTCAAAGAATCCATTTCCCAAAAGAGCGTGGTGTGGAGGCATGAGTCCTCATGAGTGTTCTTATATTGTGACTAATTGCGTACTTGCTTCATTATTATTGTCACTGGTTCATGTTGTTTGTGTTTGCCACCTGCTAAGTGTTATAGTTCATTTCATATTATTACTTTATTCATATTGGTTTCTATTTTGACACAACCGATGTTATCTACTCGGTACATATTATCCCTACTTGTATTTTGTTCTTCGTTTTCCCTTTGTGGAGTGCAGCGAGTGTACCGCCCTCAGCTTTAGTCAGTCTCCAACACATCAAATTCTAGGGTGAGCTACTCCTTCTAGCTCGTGTTGGATTCTCTCGATCATGACATGATGTCCTCAGTTTTCACACAAACTATTTTATTCATTTATTATGGTTTCTTTGATACTTCCACACTTAGTATTTGGAGATTAGATGTCTTTTATATGATGACTTTCAGGTATTGAGAACGATATGTAATAGACTCTAGAGGATTTTTATTTCTTACTTTAATAAGGTTTGAATTTTTGCATTATTGTCGTAGTGCATAAGTAGAAAAACTAATATGAGTTGGGGTTTGAATTCGTTGGTTCGTCCACCTAGAAGATTAAGTGTGGGTGTCACTCATGACTCGCTTTGGGTCGTGATAGTAGCTCAAGCAACTAGGTTGTCAGAGCAAGTAGGTGAAGCACATAACTCAAGCAAATAAACCTATGAAGTTGCGTATACATTTATATAGTCCTTAATGGACATGAGAAGATGGGTCTTGGACTGACCCAAGATAGCCCACCTTTTGGTCCTTATCTTTGGGCCATAAGCCTTTAAGTAGGTGATAGACCTACTTTCTAATCTTTGGCCCTTGATTCTTAGGTAAGTGATGAACCTACTTGACTTCTTTAAATTTTCCCCCTTTGTTCTTAAGGAGGTACCTACTATTTGCTTACTTAGACTAGTAAATCATTAATTTTTCTTAAGCACTTGGGTCGCCCTAGTTAAGCAAGTCGAACGTAAAGCAAGTCGAACGCATGTAGGATGTCCAAACAATTAGTTCAACTAAGTAAGATGTCAACTAGCTCAACCAAGTAGCACGTCTAAGCAAGTAGCTCAACCTAGTAGGACGTCTAAACAAGTAGGTGAAACACATAAGTGAAGCACATAACTCAAAGCAAGTAGGTAAAGCATATAGGTAACTCACTTTGTTCCATATTCATTTTCATTTCCAAATCTTTTTTTCTTCAACTATTACTTAAACACATTTGTCCACTAGGATACTTGAACTTTATTCTAGAAGACAACTTAGGCATATAGATGTTGCAAATTGGAACTATGATTTAGATGAGACAAAATACATTAGTGGCTATGTGTTCACCCTTGGTAGGGTTTGCAATATCGTAGAAATCAACTAAGCAAGCAATCATTGCTAGATCGACTATGGAATCAAAGTTTGTAGCTCTGCAGTTAGTTGGTTCTGAAGCTGAGTGGCTAAGAAATTTGCTAGTTAATATCCTTTTAATAAAGGGCATGTTGTCTCTTGTGTCTATTCATAATAATTGTCAAGCCGAAATTGCTACGGTAAAGAATAAATTTTATAATTGTAAGAGTAGACACATGAAATTGAGACATGATGTCGTTAAGCAACTTGAGAGACGAAATAATTTTAATTGATTATATGAAGTCAGAAGTGAATTTGACCGATCCTCTAACTAAACTTGTGGGAAGAAAATTAATTCTACAAACCTCAAAAGAGTTCGAGTTAAGGCTGCTATGATTGTCAATAAAGATAGTAACCCAACCTATGTGATTGGAGATTCCATGTAGTAGATTCATATGGTAACAACAAGTCAATATTGACTCTACGCACTAAAAGAGAGTGTTGAACTGATACTAATTGTGAGGATGATTTATAAACTTTTAATGACTTCATAGTCCTTAAGAATGGTGTATTTAAGGCAGTATGCAATTGATGAATTCACCTATATGAGAAGTGGAATGGGGCCGCTCTTATGAGATTTTGGCCAAGTCTCTAGAGCTCTCATGAATAATTATGCCCCCGCATGGCCTATTGGCGCAAAACCGTACTGAACAGCAAAGTACGGAGATAGAAATGTAACTAATAAATTCTCTAACATACAATAAGAACTACTGGTTCATATAAATTAGCAAGATACTTGGTCAAAACCATAGTTAAACAAATTTGTGAAGCAATGAGTAAACAATGAGACATATAAAATGTGTTAGACTAACATTTATACTCCAACTCAGATGCAAAACCAAGTGTGTAAAAATTGTGACAATCTCTTAGTGCCTCTCGATTTTGTCAGTTCGGTAGGGTAGGGTGTGGAGAGTGTGTGGAATGAGGGGTTTTAAATGCCTCAACACTTCCCATAGTCATTTTCTATGGCGAGCTATGTCCTTTGCACAAACTAGTTACTACTTATGCTAACCAGAAAACAAACTCAGCTAAACAACCTCAGAGTTTTTTTACATAATTCAACTTTCTGAAATCCAACTCCATGCCTAATTCCTCACCTTACTCTTACACACTTCCCTTGCAGATTGTCATCTTTTGTGCTTTTGCTTCCCTGGTTTTTAAGCAATAAAACTCTTCGAAAATCCACCAAATACCAATTGATTGAAATTGGCACCTTTAATCACATACCAGAAAAGAGAATACTAATGTACAAGCTCGACAGATGTTAAGCCTAAAACATCTTAGTCTCAAGCTTCCACATCAACCATTCAGCTGAAACTTCTCTATTTCTAGGTTTGGAAAAGTACCAAATCCAACAAAAATCACCTTCATAGTGCAAAACCCCAATCAAGGCAGATGTAAAGTTAGAATTTAAATTTAAATCTAAAACTGAAAAGATGTGTTTTTTGACCTATTTATCCATAATCTTTAACTTTTCACAACCAAAATTTCTACATGGAACTCCCAAATCATGATAAACCCAAGTTCCTATTTAGTTGAGATTTCCTATCAAAACTAGTATGAACTCTACAAATTAAACGAACACACACATATATATAGGGGAGAAATTACCAGATGAGAAGGATTGAGCTTTGCCGTCAATGAAGATTCTACTTGCTCCTTCGTCACCCCCATGATCTCTCTAACCCTTGCACCGCCTTTCTTTGTTACTAGTTATTTGTATTACAGAGGGAATTTGGAGCAAAATAGCCGAAATATTCTCTTTTATACTTTTATTCTCCGATAAGGATAATAATAGAGTTACTTTACTTTAGGTTTGTTTAAGGATATTAGTTTGTGGTGAACTTATTTATCATAATATTTGTATTATAATATTGAGTTGAATTATTTCACATGTATTTATATATATAATATGATTCTCCGATAAGGATAATAATAGAGTTACTTTACTTTAGGTTTGTTTAAGGATATTAGTTTGTGGTGAACTTATTTATTATAATATTGAGTTGAATTATTTCACATGTATTTATATATATAATATGACGAAATAACTAATTTTATGAAATATAACTTAATATATCTCATCATTCATGTCAAACAACCCTTAAGCTGTTAAGATGGTTAAAAGTGTCACGACCCAAAAATGGATGTGATGGCACTCGTCTTAACCCACCAAGACAAGTCAGCCTAAAACTCAACCATTACAATAAAATGCGGAAATTTTTAGAATAAACTCAAAATACCCCCAAAATCTGGTTGTCACGTGTACAAGCCTCTAAAGTATTACAATTGAATCAAAAGAAAAACACAAGTCT
>JAJOOS010011401.1:0-45971 GCA_029582725.1 Solanum chiquidenum | reverse complement strand
GACCTTATTAATGGCGTGAGTTGGTCCCCAGGGGCAAACAAATGTATTTTCAAGTTCAAACGAGCCCAAAAGTGGGAAAAACCAAATTTACCATTTTTCGTGTTCTATAGTCCATGGGTTTTGGGTCATACGTGATTCCGACTTTTTTTTTGCCTAAATTTTTCATGGACGTCCGTTACGACCTTAGTAATTGCGTGAGTTGGTCCCTAGGAGCAAACAGACGCATTCTCAACTTCAAACGAGCCCCAATGCGGGAAAAACCAAATTTACCATTTTTCGTGTATAGTCCATGGATTTTGGTGATACGTGATCCCAACTTGTTTTTGGCCTAAATTTTCCTGGACGTCCGTTATGACCTTATTAATGGCGTGAGTTGGTCCCCAGGGGCAAACAAATGTATTTTCAAGTTCAAACGAGCCCAAAAGTGGGAAAAACCAAATTTACCATTTTTCGTGTTCTATAGTCCATGGGTTTTGGGTCATACGTGATTCCGACTTTTTTTTTGCCTAAATTTTTCATGGACGTCCGTTACGACCTTAGTAATTGCGTGAGTTGGTCCCTAGGAGCAAACAGACGCATTCTCAACTTCAAACGAGCCCCAATGCGGGAAAAACCAAATTTACCATTTTTCGTGTATAGTCCATGGATTTTGGTGATACGTGATCCCAACTTGTTTTTGGCCTAAATTTTCCTGGACGTCCGTTATGACTTTATTAATGGCGTGAGATGGTCCCGAAGGGCAAATAGACGCATTTTCAACTTCAAACGAGCCCCAATGCAGGAAAAACCAAATTTAATATTTTTCGTGTGCTATTGTCTATGGATTTTTGGTGATACGTGATCCCGACTTGTTTTTTGCCGAATTTTTTCATGGACGTCCGTTATGACCTTATTAATGGCGTGAGTTGGTCCCGAGGGGTAAACATATACATTTTCAACTCCAAACGAACCCCAATGCAGGAAAAACCAAATTTACCATTTTTCATGTGCTATAGTCCATGAATTTTTGGTGATACATGATTCTGACTTGTTTTTTGCCGAAATTTTTCATGGACGTCCGTTACGACCTTATTAATGGCGTGAGTTGGTCCCGAGAAGCAAACGGACGCATTTTCAAGTTCAAACGCGTCCTAATGCGGGAAAAACCAAATTTACCGTTTTTTGTATGTTATAGTCCATAGATTTTTGGTGATATGTGATCACGACTTGTTTTTTATCGAAATTTTTTATGGACGTCCATTACGACCTTATTAATGACGTGAGTTGGTCCCGAGGGGCAAACGGACGTAAAAAACTGGATTCTGAAATGTAAACTGTAAGTTAATTATTAACATTAATCTATTTAGCAGATCCTGATTAATTTATTTAACAAATCTGAATCCGCGATGCGATGTGCTCATACATTCACACATTGTGCTCTTACCAGTAGACTAAACCATACGGCATTTACCTTAGAAAATCGCTCAATTATCAAAAAGAAAAGAAATACACAAATCAACACAGAATAAAATATAACAACATGACCAGATCATCACACAACTACCAAGAGTTGCAATTGTTTAATGTGTTTCTTTCTTTATACATATGTTAATTTCCTATCAGATCATCATCACCATGTGTTTCATATGTTACGAATTTATAATGGACGAAGTCCTGTTTGTTGTAAGATTACCGAAGGAAAGATTGGCCATAAATTTGGAATTTATTGTTTTCTTCAAATCTCATATGTGAATATAGCGAAAGCAAAGAGACGATGAAACAAAAGCTTTGATGGACTTAGGTACCGGGAAGATCAACTAAAGAGAAGCTAAGTCTTTTTTATATTGCTTGTGGTCAGGAACCCCAAACTAACACCATTCAATTCATGTTGTTCCGTTGCTTTTGGCCAGGAAGCCAGTTTGGACACGTGAGACTGAAGTGTCTGGACATGATCTCGAATTCAATAGCTCAACAAGGGGTGCAAATTTCACGCATCGGTGTGTGTCTTGTATTGGTCTAGGGAAGAACCTAAGTTAACACATTAGTCCATGAGCTTGTCAAAAGTCCCAGTTCCAGTCCATGAGCTACAGTAGTGTTATTGTTGCTAGCTCTGTTATCTTTGGTATGTACCAGTACTGTTATGAGTTGGCTTATAAGATGACCTTCTGATGGCCAGAAGACAATGCCAACGACAACAATATACCGAGTATAGTTTGATGAATGGGGTTTGAAGAGAGTGGTGTATATGACACCGTGAACCCTGAGCATTTACTCATGGACCAAAAGTAAAAAAGGCCATTACCAGCAAATCCAGAACATAAGAACAAACTAGGCATAACACAAGTGGAGCATATACAAATTAGAAGACGCCAAGTTATTTATTTTCTAAGAAAGAGATCATATTGATTGATGACTCTTTCAATCCAGCGAAATAGAAGGCTTTGGCATGTATCAAAATAAGGAGTACCTGAGATTCATAGTGAACGTCGATGGGTGTTCCTCTTGCCCGGAATCATGGTATCCCAGAGTTTCAAGCTTATGAAGCCAGAATCAACTTACACGATGCACCTTCAGGCCAACAGAGAGAAGAGTAGGCAACCATAGCAGCATAGTATTCCTCATTCTTATAGTGGGCTGATTTTATGCAAGTTAAATTGGAGGATCTTAACATTGCATCATAAAAAAAACGATCAGTATTCAGGGGATTTCAAGAAGAATGCAGTTGCAAAGACGACTGCGCAATTGCAGATATCGTTGGACAGAACAAATTCTCTGTCCAGTAATCACCAACTGCACAATTGCAGATATCCATTATGCAGAAAACACAGAGATATCTAAGAGCTTAATATCATAGTTCGAGATATGTACTTCTCATTGATTGCAAAAGATAAGATAATTCAGGACCAAAACTTCCCCTTCTCATATGCTGATGGAATTAGGAAAGAATTTGCAACTAGTTGTAAGTTCAACATTAAAGGCTTAAACTGAATGTAAGTTCAACAAGGGCCAAAATCAGGTTAAACCAGCAAAGTATCCAATCTTAGGAAGGGATTACATAATAAGAGTTGGATGTACAAAGAAATTAAGCTACAAAGAGAGCTAATGGCTGATCTAATTTTTTTTCTCACATGATACACAGTAGAGAGATCTCTTTCTGTCCCAGTAACAAGATATAATAGACAATCCAACAGGATAGCAGTGTAATAAAAAGGTTTACTATGTTTGACAACACAGAGAATGTCAGATATATAAACTGAGCTTCAAACGAAGTAAGAAAAGAGAAATATGCCACAACATTAAAGATCATCAACAACACAAGAGCTTAAAAGACCAAACTTTGAGATTATACTATTCTTCTCTGAGATTGCAAAAAGAAAAAGACTCAATACCAAACATAATTAAACCAGACTAGTTCCTTATTATTCACTATAAGAAAAACATGAGAGTTCACAAGTCTTCTCGACTCTCTTGGGACACATCACAAGGTCACAAGTAAACAGACTAGTTCATGAACGAAACACAGCAACAAACAGACCCAAGACACCAACAGCAACAGACCCCTTCAAAAACCACCACGGAGACGGAGGACAAGGTGCAGAGTAGACTCCTTTTGGATGTTGTAGTCCGCCAGAGTCCTTCCATCTTCAAGCTGCTTCCCTGCAAAGATCAGCCTCTGCTGGTCCGGTGGGATTCCCTCCTTGTCCTGAATCTTAGCCTTCACATTGTCAATGGTATCAGAACTCTCCACCTCCAAAGTGATGGTTTTCCCAGTCAAGGTCTTCACAAAAATCTGCATACCTCCCCTGAGCCTCAACACAAGATGAAGGGTCGATTCCTTTTGAATATTGTAATCGGCCAGTGTCCTTCCATCTTCCAACTGCTTACCAGCAAAAATCAACCTTTGCTGGTCTGGAGGGATACCCTCTTTGTCTTGAATCTTGGCCTTAACGTTGTCGATGGTGTCAGAGCTTTCCACCTCAAGGGTAATAGTCTTGCCAGTCAAAGTCTTCACGAAGATTTGCATCCCACCGCGAAGACGAAGGACCAAGTGAAGGGTTGACTCCTTCTGGATATTGTAATCAGCAAGGGTACGGCCATCCTCAAGCTGCTTTCCAGCAAAGATCAACCTCTGCTGATCTGGTGGGATACCCTCTTTGTCCTGAATCTTGGCCTTAACATTGTCAATGGTGTCAGAACTTTCCACCTCAAGGGTAATAGTCTTGCCAGTCAAGGTCTTCACAAAGATTTGCATCCCACCGCGAAGACGAAGGACCAAGTGAAGGGTTGACTCCTTCTGGATGTTGTAATCAGCAAGGGTCCGACCGTCCTCAAGCTGCTTTCCGGCAAAGATCAATCTTTGCTGGTCTGGGGGAATGCCTTCCTTGTCCTGGATCTTGGCTTTAACGTTGTCAATAGTGTCGGAGCTTTCAACCTCAAGGGTGATGGTCTTTCCGGTCAAAGTCTTCACGAAAATTTGCATTCCACCACGAAGACGGAGCACCAAGTGAAGGGTTGATTCCTTCTGGATGTTGTAATCAGCAAGGGTCCGGCCGTCCTCAAGCTGCTTGCCGGCAAAGATCAGCCTTTGCTGGTCTGGGGGAATGCCTTCCTTGTCCTGGATCTTAGCCTTAACATTGTCAATGGTGTCAGAGCTTTCAACCTCAAGGGTGATGGTCTTTCCTGTCAAAGTCTTCACGAAAATTTGCATTCCACCACGAAGACGGAGCACCAAGTGAAGAGTGGACTCTTTTTGAATGTTGTAATCAGCGAGGGTACGGCCGTCTTCAAGTTGCTTGCCGGCAAAGATCAGCCTTTGCTGGTCTGGGGGGATGCCTTCCTTGTCCTGGATCTTAGCCTTAACGTTGTCAATGGTGTCTGAGCTTTCCACCTCGAGGGTGATTGTCTTTCCAGTGAGGGTTTTGACAAAGATCTGCATCCCACCACGAAGACGGAGCACCAAGTGGAGAGTTGACTCCTTCTGAATGTTGTAATCGGCTAGAGTACGGCCGTCTTCAAGCTGCTTGCCTGCAAAGATCAGCCTCTGCTGGTCCGGGGGAATGCCTTCCTTGTCCTGGATCTTGGCTTTAACGTTGTCAATGGTGTCTGAGCTTTCCACCTCAAGGGTGATAGTCTTTCCAGTGAGGGTTTTGACAAAGATCTGCATCTGTACACAAAATTCAACAAAATTAAGCACATATACTCGAATAGGCACAGACACGAAGCTACGAAATGAGAGGACAGATTCGAGTTTCTGAAAATAGAATTAACAGATATTTCAGATCACAAACCAAAACCTAACAGAACACAGCACAAAATATAGAAAATAAAATGAATCAACAGCCACTATCACAGGACTCAGCCAATTGTCATGGTTGTCGATTATCATTGAAAAATAGGAATCCAGGTTATCAAAAGCTTTCCTTATTTCTAGTATGGAATGGAGTCAATCATCCACTTTTGGTATCTTATTGGAGGGAACAAAATGGTGATATTTTTCACCCATTGATCATTATTTCCAATTTTTGAAAAGTATCATAATCATCATCCAATAAGAAGGCTTCCAATATTTTCAAAACAAAATAATTAACAGGCTTTAGATCATAAACACAGACCAAACAGCACAAATAACAGAAATTTAAAGGGATAAGCAGCAGCTATTTTAATGAGCACACAAAATTCAACTTGGTGCATAAACAAAATCATTGAAACCAAAATCAAGACTGAGTTTTTTACAAATAGAAATAGGAAGGTTCTTCATATCCTAAACAAAGATCCAACAGAAACACACAGGCAAAAAATACAACAACACAACATAGATTGTGTAAGTGATCCCACAAGTGGAGTGCGGAGAGGGTGTATGCTATTTTGCTATAGAAACTCAGCTCACACAAACAAACAAAAAAACAGAAAACAAAACGAAGCAGCAGCTATACAACCAAAATAACACATACAGAAGTTGAAACAAAATCAAGATAGACTTTTTAGATCATAATTAAATGGTTTTTCAGCTCATAAACACATGAGCATTAAAACAAATAGCACAAAATACTCAAGATCCAATTTTTTAGATCGGAATTAACGTTTTTCAGCTCTCACATGAGCAATAAAACAAATAGCACAAAAGACAGAACATTGAAACAAAATTAAAATCTAATCTTTTTAGATCAGAATTAAAAGGTTTCTCAGCTCATAAATACAGAAAACTAAGGGCACACACAAGGTTGAAACAAAATCAACATTGGATTTTTAGAATAGAATTAAAAGCCCTTTCGAATTCTAAACCAGACCCAAACACAACAAATATCACAAATTCCAGAAAACTAAAACATACAGAACATTGAAACAAAATCAAGATTCAGTTCTTTTAGATACCCAATAAACCAAATAGCACAAAATACAGAATTAAAGCATACAGAACACTCAAACAACTAAAAGATTGAATTTTTAAAACAGAATCAAACACCCTTTCTGATTCTAAACACAGACACAATAAAACAAATAGCACAAAATACAGAAAAATTAAACCAAAAATATGAAAAAAAGGGAAAACTATAATACCTTGAGAGGTTTTTTTTTTGAAGAATCTGAGGAGATGAGAAATCAATGAATGAATTGGGGATACAGAGAGCCTCCTTTTATAGGTGCTAATGGCCAATTTGAGAAGAAATTGCCTAATGAAGTAGCCTATAATTGTATGACACGTGTCCTTTTCTTTGATCGGTGGAGAAAAATTAGGTGTCGTTTGGATGGCAACTTCCTATATAATAATCCAACAACAAGAATATTCAAATCCAACTAAAGTAGTTGAGACATAATTATCAATACATTTTATTTTATTTATTTATTATTGGATGATCGAGTATTGGAGTCTGACTAATTCAAATTCCTATCGCATATGATCTATTCGGATGTGATTTTGTTAGAATACGACTAATTCAAATTATGTTAGGAAGTTTTTCATATTTAATCGTGACATGTGTTATGAAAGGGGCAACTTCATCTGTTGATGGTTAATCAAAATAATTATTCTGCCTATAGTAAATCAATCGCATGACCTGAAGTTTGAATCACATAACTCGATTTTAGGATACAATATCTCTAAGGTATAAACTTAAAAAATTAAACTTAACGATACTATAGTCAAAGTCTTAAAATTTGAATTGAATAAATTGAACTCAATTGCACGATATTCTAAAGTTTTGAACTGGAAAATTTAACTTAAATTGGTAAGAAGAAGAAGAAGCAGCATTTGACCACTAAATGATGTTGTGCGGTAGATGAGACTATATGTCTCTTAATCAGAGATCTCGATTTTGAGCCTAATGTGTTTGTATTGAAAAACTCTGGATAGGTGGCATTTTCCATGAATGAGCTTTATACATCACGAATACAAATTAATCGAACTCCAACATGAGTATCATTCATGGTAAGAAAAACAAAAACAAAACAATACTTATATTACTTGTGTTTAGGAGTTTGCTTGCTGAGTACCGTGTTGTTTGGTACTCACTTTTGCTTCTACATTTGTGTAGATTACAAGCTCGGATCTTCGTGATACCCCTCTCTTCTCTTCATGTGTAAGACTTCCTGTGGAGATTTGTGAGGTAGTTGTTGTTTGTCATCCGACCATCTTACTCCTATTTATGATCTTGTTCTACTTTAGAGACTATCATTTAAGACTTGTATTTTCTTTCAAAACAATTGTAATATATTAGAGGCTTGTACACATAACAACCAAGTTTTTGGGGTATTATGAGTATGATTAACTTATCAAAATTTATCTTATTGTGACTTCATTTTGCACATTTTATCTATTAAATTGAATTTTAGGCTAACTTATCGTGGTGGGATAAGACAAATGTCATCCCATCCATTTTTGAGTCGTGACATTAACCACCTTAAATATTACACCTAAATCCAAAAGAGGCCTTCGTTTTGAAAGAATACTTGATATGTAGCATTTCTCACAAATGGGTGTGAATCCAAATTAATCAAACATTAAATAGGAAATTTTTTTCAAAAAAAAAGAAGAAGAGAAAGAAGCAATATGTGGTCATCTATTAAATTCGGCTAAATCTCAAATAATTTGCTTAAAACATAAACAAACATCATAAAAGTGGCTATCTTCTGCAATATTCTCTCTATTTCTACAAATTCCATCTCACTCGTAATTGATCGGAAAAAATCAGCAGCAAATTCTCAGAGCTCTCGTAATGGCTCCCGTTGCTCCCAGATCCGGCGACGCCATTTTCGCCAACGTTGAACGAGTGGTAAGTTTCCTTCAATATGAGATTTTTAGACTAAATTTGAGATTTTTCCGGTTAAATTTGAGATTTTTTCGATTAAATTGGAACGAGTGGTACTAAATGTTGGATTAATTTTGTGGGTTTTCGGTAGAATGCTGAACTTTTCACCCTAACGTACGGTGCGATCGTGCGACAACTGCTTACTGATCTGGAGGAGGTTGAGGAAGTCAACAAACAGCTTGATCAAATGTAAATCCTTTACTTGTATCTTTTTTTACCTCAAAATTTGTACCCCTTGCGTTGTGTACCAATTTATGTGATGTAGTTTTACCGGACGCGAAGTTTAATAGTAAGAAATATGGCAAGACTTTGTAATGTTTCAACTATACTCAAAATAAATAATTTTTGAATAGAAGAGTGTGTAGTATAAATTGGGACAGAGGGAGTAGTTAGTTGTTTTGTTAGCCTTATAGAACTTCGAATTGAACTCCGTCTATGTGATCTGAAGCATAGATAAAAAGGAAAGAAATCACCTAGTGGTTTTGTCTCTCAGTTGTGTTAACTATAGTATTTGAGGGAGAAAAAACTAGGTAATGTGCTAATTTTTTTTCTAGGTTGTGGGTTTGTTTTAGTTGTTTTGTTAGTGTTATAGAACTTCAAATCGAACTTCGTCTATGTGATTCGATGCCTAGATAAAGAGGAAGGAAATCACCTAGTGATTTTGTCTCGATTGTGTTTACTATAGTATTTGAGGGAGAGAAAACTAGGTAATGTACTAATTTGTTTTCTAGGTTGTGGGCTGGTATTCGTTGTTTCGTTAGTGTTATAGAACTTTCAGTTGAACTCCGTTCTATGTGATCTGAAGCCGATATAAAGGAGGTTGAAGAGCTGACCATACATCTTGATCAAATGTAAATCCTTTATCTAGTTTCCCCCCATCAAAAACTGTGGTTAAAATGTACTAATTTGGTTTCTAGGTTGTGGGCTGGTAATAGTTGTTTTGTTAGTGTTATTGAAGTTCCAATTGAACTCTATCTATGTGATCTGAAATCCAGAAAAAGGAGGAGAGTTAAGGTTTGAGTGAGAAGAGTCTATTAATGATGTATCCTATGAAATGAGCTTAAATGAAGAAGTTGGGTTCTTATAAGCCGACCCCAACTTGTTTAGAATTGAGGCTTATTGTAGTTGTTGTATAGATGAATCATGGAATGGATATAGCTGACTTTAGTTAGGATTGAGGCATAGTTGATTGATATTGAATGTAATTGTCTGTGGCAATTTAATTTAACTGCATTGGCTCGGAAGTACACAAAATTTGAGAAGTTTAACTGATTGCAGGGGTTATAACATTGGAATTCGGCTCATTGATGAGTTTCTGGCAAAATCTAACGTTTCTAGGTGTATTGATTTCAAGGAAACAGCAGAAGTCATTGCCAAGGTCTCTCTTCCCCCTCCAAGTTGCATTATATTTAAATGTGTGTTGGTTTATTATGAAGTTTCAGTTTGATTTTGGAATAGTAGTTCTGAATTCTGATATCCCACACATGCCAGTAGCCAATACAAAACAGAGTTGTTCAAAAGTATCAGAAGGAATACGATGGAAGTATAAATTTGAATCAATGTTATGGAGGTTAATCACCGAGATATGATTAAATGGAATGACATGGACAGTGAAGATTCATATAGTCAACCCCAACTTACTTGGATTGAAGCGTTGTTCTTATTGTTGTTGTTGTTAATGTGGCAGTAGATTTGAAATTGAAGTAAGAATTGAGGCAAAAGTTTGAAACAAGTATCTTGCTCTGGAAGCTGTACTGTTATGCTGACTGCCAAAGCCTTATTCTCAAATAATCTTTTAGCAGTCTGACTTGAACAACAAAGTAAAGAGCAATTTTGGTCATTTGGTTGTAATTCTCGGTTTCTCTATACAACTGAATAACTACTTCTCCGTTTCCTCTATAAAGTGGGTCATGTAAATAGTACGTTAAGTGAAGGGAAAATGCATAACAGAACATATAAATTTTACAGAATCAGCTCTTCATTTTTCAAGTCTCTTTATAGTACATAAACAAAGAGATGATCAAATTAGAAAAGAAAATGTATACAAGAGCATAACTTCTTTCTTTTTTTAACAGAGATTCCTGCCACCATTTTTCTTCAATCATTTCAAAGCTGAGAAATATAGTTAACCACTCAAAAAGTTAGAAACTAGAGAGATTTGTGTGAGTGTGTGTGTGGTGGTGGGGGTGTAGGGGGGGGAGAAGAGCCACAGGGATGGTTTCCTAGAGGGTGTATGGTCACGGATTCGCCCTGGGTTTCTAAGGAAGCAGAAGAGAAAAAAGATGGAGAAAGGGAAAATAGAGAATGAGAGTGTGGCTGGTCATTCTTTGCCCCTTTTTTAGAGGGATTGTTGTCACCCCTAGGATATGATAATGATGATTCTTGGATATTTTTATTCCGAGAAAATCCTCAAAAGTTAAATAATAGTGAACACAATAAGGCTGGATAAGTTTTCTGGACCTTAATTCACATTCCAAATGTCTTACTATGAATTTAACCACCAATTTTCCTTTCACACTTTGCTCTTTAATGGGAGATTGATGGTGTGCATCTCTACAAACACACACTTACACAAAAAGTATGCAGAAAGAGGTATTTAATGCTTCTATCTCTAGCTCATGTTCCCTTCATTTATGTCTTTCGGATGTTGAGTAAAAAAAAGTTGGGAACGAATCTCCTAGTTCATTTTATGGGTTGATCAGATATATTGTTGTTTCTCTGCCAGTATTCATTGGCAGTGAGCAGAATATATTGTTGTTTCTGTGTCATATTTGAGCTGAGCATCTCAACTTCTTACTACCCTTCATATTCTCAAGTTCATTTTATTTATAACATACACTTAGACGTAGTTGATCACCCTTTCAAAAATTATGCTGAACTTTTTGTTTTAGGAAACATGATTTCTTGCTGCTCATATGAACAGGTTGGCCTCAAAATGTTCCTAGGTGTCACAGCAACTGTGGGAAATTGGAATGCTGAGGGAACAACGTGCAGTTTAATTCTGGAGGACAACCCCTTGGTAGACTTTGTTGAGCTCCCTGATACATGTCAAGGTCTATATTATTGTAACATCTTAAGTGGAGTAATCAGAGGGGCATTAGAGATGGTGAGCTTCCCCCTTCTATAGCATCTGCTTATTACCAATTTTTACTTTGCAATTGGCCTCACACAACATACATGCTTTGATCACATCTTTTCTCTCTCTCCGAGAAGAAGACACCTCTTATAGATATCAGCATACGACGTCCTCATTTACTGCCAAGTTTTAATAGGAGTCACTAATGTGACTTGTCTTCCCTACTGAAATGGCGAATAGTGTGCAATTGAAAGGGTGTTTTTTCTAAATCGAAACGTTATGAACTATGTTACATTGTTGTCATTTTACTTTGCTCTCAAAGTGGCAATCTAGCAGTGCATTGCATTTCCTTGTCTATTTCATTTTCCAATCTTGCAGCCTCCCTAACTAGAGAATTGTAAGGTAGAGATCTTTATAATCTATCTGAATCGCCTCCCCTAGGTCCATTAGTAATTGTTAGGTTTTAGTAGGCGAGTTGCCGCAGGATATGAGAAGCCAAAATATACTATACTCATTACTGTATAATCTTCTGCAGTAAGGGTGAATTGAGAGTGTTGCGTTTATTTTAGCTATTGTTGGAGCACCAAATTTATCTGTGTTTACCCTATGTTCAGGTGTCAATGAAGACTGAAGTCACATGGATCCGTGATATGCTTAGAGGAGATGATGCATTCGAGCTGCAGTTGAAACTTCTGAAACAGGTTCCTGAGGAGTATCCTTATAAAGACGACGAGTAACAGCTGAAACTTATGAATTTTGTATTGCTTCTTCTCGTTCGATCTTAAAGCACTGTGTTGTGTGATCTGGAAATATTAAGCTCCCTTTACTCTCCTCCATTGTGATAAAACATTGCTTTCTAGTGTTTACTTACAATGTTAATGATTAGCAGCTACTTGGAATTTATTTTGGTGTTACAAGTTCTTTTTTTCTTCTTTTCTTTTTGTTGGTTTGACTTTCATTCTTCTTATCCCTAAAATAAGATGGATGTGGACAGAGTTACCTAAAATATGTTGTTGATGGGTGGGGGAGTGGCCAGTATCCTATGGAATTAATTGAGGTGTTTGCAAGCAAAAAATAAAAAAAGAACCGACTACATATGTATATTTTTTTGGTTTAGTTAGAAGAGCTATATGAAAAGGAAGGATTCATTGAAGTTGAGAATCTGGTGGGGCTTCCCATCCAGTGTCCGATTTCAGACTAATCCGGATTCACGCTGCGTAGGGCCCATTCGGGAACAACGTTTTCTACCAAGAATTTTTTCATAAGACTTGAAACCGAGCCTCTGGTTGAGGGATATCTCATTGGTTGAATTAAGTAGATAAACATCACATCTCTATTTAATACAATTATTTCTAGACTTGGAAAAAATCGATTAATTACATCAAATTTTTAGAGAATTTATAAGGAGAAATGTGTTTGTGATTGAGGCTAATGAACAAATGTAAAATTCACTACCTTCCATCAACACAAGTAGCGAGCAACTCTATTCATCATAAATGTAATACTCAAGAAACTTTTTTTTCTCGAATGCTCAAGCAATTCAATTTTTCAAAAAAAATTGTCATTTGGATTAGAAACTAATTTCTTTTCTCCTGAATTATTTATGAGCAAGATTAACCACTTAAAAAAGTTACACTGCAATAGTTATGTACATTATATACCGTTCATATTTTGTATACCTTCATAGTATACAATATGATAAGAACAATTAAATCACATATAACAAGTGAATTGTACGCCCCGAAAGTACACAATGTACATACCTGTTGGATATTTCATTTTTGCGGAAATACTTTTTACCTGCCTGAGCAAACCGCGTAAACATCCCCCAAAAAATATTCATATTGTCAGTATATATAACGTAAATCTGAATTAAAACAGTTAATTAGACCCAACCACACCATGATATGCAGATTAAGACAGTCCAAGAAAGAAAGAAAGTAAAGAAGACAGTAGGTCATTGTCCATTTAGAAACTCTGTTCAAATCATGTATAAAAAAAAGCCCAAAATTCCCTCATGGTTTTCAATCTTACAATATTTCATAACTTCATATGAAGGCAAACTGAAACAACACCAAACTTTTATCTCCAATGTAATCTAAACACTTGTAAAAAAAAAAACCTTTCTTCAGTCCCACCTTCAAAAATCAAAACCAACAACAACATATACAGTGTAGTTCCACAAATGTGGTCTAGGGAGGGTGGTATATACGCAGACTTTACCCATACCTTATGAACGAAAAGATGTTGTTTTTGATAGATCTTTGGCTCAGGTAAAACAATTTAAAGTAAGTTTAAATAGGAAATACATTAGTGAAGAAGTCATATCGAAAATAATAGAGAAAAAGCAATACCAACAACAAATAATACGATAATCAAAGCAAATTAAATCCACTAATCAGCTGCCGCCTTTACTAGTCTTATATCTCTTTCTTAAGAAGATTAATATAATTTTTTCTTACGAACCCATTTTGGTAGGTAATCTACTTTGTTTTTCAACTTAAAATCTCACCTTTTTTGGGACAATCACCCATAATTACTATGTTTTAAGGGGTCGTTTGGTTCACTTACTAGTTATGTGAGATTTATCATGCAATGATTATTTATGCGGGACTTTATACCCAGAGACGTATCCACGATTTCGAGATGATGGGTGCATAATTACAAAAAGGTTGATCTAAGATATAAATTTGATCGGTTGGACATTTAGGTTCTTATAACTGAAAATCATTAAAATTAATATTATAGGTCCAAAATTAATTAAAATGTCAAAAGTGTTACCAATAACCATTTAGAGAGGTGTTATCTAATTTTAGAAAGAAAAATAAAACAAGATGAATATAAAATTCAAATTTCTAACCTCACATAGAAAGGTGCACCCAGTCATCATCTTCACATATCTATATTTCAATATTTTCAAAAATATAACACTACTATATATGATCTCGGGAGGGAGCATGGGTTCACGTCCCGGTGACCCCTCCTTGGATACGCCTCTGTTTATACCAAGATTAATTGTAGACTTAAAAGTAAAAATTTATTCTACGCTGTCAATGTATAGTAGTTAAACTCTGAAATGAACCAACAACTACAATCCATGAGTTTTCTTTCTCAGTCGAAAATTGATGCAAACATGTTAAAACTTGGAAAAAAATGCATGTTTAACCTTCATGTTAAGCAAGGTTAGGTGAATGACAGCAACTTTGAACATCAACAACCTTTGCACAGTCTTTCCTTTTCAAATTCTAACTCAATCAACTTATTATAGTATAGAGTTATTGATTGCCAAATGAAAAACTAGAACAAGAACACAAATAGTACCAACATTTTGTGTTCTTTTTTCTCATTTTTCTTTGTTAATTTGAATGAAACATACAATGCAACTCCTCATATCGCCGAGTTTGAGGCATGTTACTGTCCTCCCAGCTAAAGGATTCAAGGAGTTTGTCAAAGTAAAAGTTGGTTCAAGGAGAATATCGTACCTCATGGTCTTCTATTCGCTCCTGCTTTTTACGTTTCTTCTCAGGTTTGTCTTCATGTTAACGGCTGAAGACACCATAGATGGAGAACGAAAATGTTCAACGCTAGGTACGTTTCTCTCTCCCTCTCTCTCTCTCTGAAAAAGAAGTGGAATTCGCCATTACCAAGAGGCATGTATAAGAAATTGTATTAAGCAGCATTAGGAAAAAAATGATTGTGGTAGTAATATGTGATCTTTATGATATAGTACTTCATTTATTGCAGATATTAGAAACATTAATAATAGAATGGTATGTAAATATTTCAGCATGATATAATAGCTGTCTGTAGATACATCAGGAAACTAAAGAATCTTCACAATACACAAAAATATTCAAGAACACTATTGTTCAAATTGTTGAAGCGGAGCGTTGTGACAACGGTAAAGTTGTTTATGTGTGACCTATATATAGGTCACGGGTTCGAGCTGTGGAATCAGCCACTGATGCAATCATCAGGTAGGCTTCCTACATCACACCTTAAGGGTGCGGCTCTTCCCTGAACCCTGCATGAACGGGGGGTGCTCAGTGCACCAGTCTGCCCTTATTCTTACTGCTCAAGTAGTTGTTACTTAAACTAAATTATGCTGATCATCTTTGTGTTCGTAGATTTACTAGAGAACTCTTACAACATGTAGATAAACCAAAATATCTGCAGATTCATTGATTGAACATACTAAGACAGCAAGTTTATAGAAGTGAATAAAAGAGTTACTAGTTCTATTTCGGCATAATACATAGATAGACACTATAACTTGGCCTCCACTGGCAATTGAACACACCAACTTCCATTGTGCCCGTCTACATACTACAACTTGACACAAGTGCATCTCACGAACACCTTAACTTTGCAAATGCATATCTAGACTTTAAGGGGGTGCATTCTCAAAGTTGGAGTGTTTACGAGGCCAACTTAAACCAAGTTAAGGCGTTTAGATGTTCATTTTCAAAATTGAGGTGTATAGTTGCCAGTTGAGACCAAGTTAAGGTGTCTATCTATGTATTATGTCTTCAATTTCTGCAGAAAAAAGAGTATCAATATAGCGCACTTATACCACCATTTTCACTGTTTGCCCACTGAAGAAACTCTAAATTTCATTCTAAGGCAGGGTGCTTGGGGAGAAAAATTGGACCAAGGATTTTGGGGACACAGCTCGAATCAACAGTATGCTTCTACGCCTCGTATTTTTATCCTTTTTGGGCATATTATTTTTGAAATCCCCTTTGAGCCGTGCTCATCTAAGGGGAGATTGGTTTTATGGCCTACTACAAATGTTATTTTAGTTATTTTGCTCTTTTCACAAGAGATCAGTAAAAAATAAACACAGAAGATCAGTATGTGAAAGACAGGAGATCTTTGTAGAGTCATTTTCTTCTATTTGAAATCTCTAGCTCAAAATATCTATTCTCCCGTATTCTGTTAGGTACCTGAAGTGATATATCAAGTATTGGAGGAACCTACGGACCAGATTGAAATCGAAGAAGAGCCGGAAACTCCTCAATCGTTGGAAGAGTTTATGGAAGAAATGAAGGACACAAGGCCAGATGCAGAAACCTTTGCTGTCAAGCTTAAAGCTATGGTATTATGTACTCATCATGCCTTCTCCATCATGTATAGAGATAAAGTTAACTTAAGGTACCATATTTTGTCGTAGACAACAAATTACATGTGGACAAAGAACTTTCCTTGGTTAATTTCTTGACTACTGTCAGGAGGTCACTGGTTCAAGTCGTGGAAATGTAATGTAAGAATCTTATAGTCTATGTTGCTCGGACTCTTCAAAATTGGCAATGGGTGTGTGTGCCGGATCCTTGAAAAGTAGTTCATATTTGGAGAATCCGACATGGGTGCGACAACATTTTTAGGAAGTCTGAGCAACATCGCTTATAGTAGACCCAATATCGTCCTGCCTTCCTAGACCCAGTGCATAGTGGGAGCTCAGTACACCAGGCTGCCCTTTTTTTGTTAAAACTTTCCTGGCTGCTAAACAATTAACTAGAAGGCAGACCAGTTGATTATGAAGCAAAAGTCATGAGATATTCACAATGTAATCATATTAACCACTCAAGGCTTGAATAGTGTTGAATTGTATGACCATCTCATCGGAAGGCTTAAACTATTAGAGAGAGCACATTCTTATTTACCAAATTATGTTTTCAACAATTAATGTCTATTTGTTGCAGGTAACCCTCCTTGAACAAAGAACAAGAACTGCCAAGATTCAAGAATACCTTTATCGGCATGTAGCATCTAGTGGCATCCCGAAACAGCTGCACTGCCTTGATCTCAAGCTAGCACATGAGCATTCCATCAATGCCAATGCCCGTCTCCAGTTACCATCACCGGAACTTGTTCCCGCCCTTGTTGATAATTCATACTTCCATTTTGTCCTAGCCTCTGACAATATTCTTGCTGCTTCTGTTGTTGCATCATCGCTTGTCCAGAACTCTTTCCGGCCTGAGAAAGTTGTCCTTCACATAATCACGGATAGCAAAACCTTCTCACCGATGCAAGCTTGGTTTTCGTTACATTCTTTGACACCTGCAATCATCGAGGTTAAAGCGTTGCACCATTTCGATTGGTTAACAAAGGGAAAGGTCCCAGTTCTGGAAGCAATGGAGAAAGACCAAAAAGCAAGATCACAATTCAGGGGAGGGTCATCAGCAATTGTAGCGAATACAACCGAAAAGCCCCATATCATTGCAGCAAAGTTGCAAGCACTCAGTCCCAAATACAATTCTCTGATGAACCACATACGGATATACTTGCCAGAGGTAACGGAAGTTTTAGAAGCTCACTTAAATTGCATGTAACGTCCATCTGTCCTTCTCTGAAGCACTTTAAATTTTAATGCTGAGAAGTAGAAATGTCTTTGCAGTTGTTTCCCAGTCTTGATAAGGTAGTATTCCTGGACGATGACATCGTCATTCAAACCGATCTTTCATCTCTATGGGACATTGACATGAACGGGAAGGTGAATGGAGCGGTAGAGACATGCAGGGGAGAGGACAAGTTTGTGATGGCGAAGCGCTTTAAAAGCTATTTGAATTTTTCTCATCCTCTCATATCGAACAACTTTGATCCTAATGAATGTGCATGGGCCTATGGCATGAACATTTTTGATCTAGAAGCATGGAGAGAAACAAATATAAGTGAGGCATACCACTACTGGATCGAACAGGTTAACTACAACTCTACAAGTGACATCAACCGTTAATTCAATGAAATGCATTTTGAACATTATGCAATATTCAAGCATTTTGTTTTAACTAGTACTCCCTCTGTCCCAATTTATGTGATGAACTTTGATTGGCCACGGAGTTCAAGAAACATAGAAAGACTCTTGAAATTTATGATTTAAAACAAGACAGAGATATTTGTGTAGTTACAGATCATCTCACTTAAGGTTAAAATGGGATGCTTAAAGTTAAATTGCCTCTAGATATAGAAAGGGGAAGTAAATCTTTTGCAATTACTCGAAAGTACTTACTGAAAAACTCGATGATGATATAGTCTTCCTTTTCTTGTGCAGAACTTGAAGTCAGATCTAAGTTTGTGGCAGCTAGGAACATTACCTCCGGGACTAATTGCATTTCATGGTCACGTCCATGCTATCGATTCCTTTTGGCACATGCTAGGACTCGGGTACCAAGATAACACGAGCATCGCGGATGCTAAGAGTGCTGGTGTGATCCACTTCAACGGTCGAGCAAAACCTTGGCTAGATATAGCATTCCCTCAACTTCGATCCCTGTGGACAAAGTACGTTAACTTCTCCGATAAATTTATCAGAACCTGTCATATTAGAGCAACTTGAAATGAGCAAGGGATTTGTTAACCATGTTGCTTGTAACCAAGAAAACAAATTTTGAGAGAGGTGACCCATGTATAGAAGGTCTCTCCACTCCTTGACGCGAGATTGGCAACAGCTCCCCGGCCTGACATTCTTGAACACCTCAAAGCTACTATAATTTCTGGTTCCCCGAATGTATTTTATACTGTAGTTAGATATTATACAATGTACATGGTGGATTTTTTCACCAAAATAATACTTGCAAAGATAATAAAAAAGGATACTCCTCCAATTCAATTTAGGTGGCGTAGTTTGTGTATCTAGAAGCATGTCATTAAGGGTAAAATAAAAAGATTGACGTTAAATTGTTTTAAAAAAATATAAAAATATATCATTCTTTTAATGATAGACTAATTTAGAAATAAAGACACATAAATGGAATGGAGGGAGTCTCAATCTTCCATTCCATGCTAATTGTGTCTTTGAGGTATAATCATTCAGAGTATGTAAGGAACAGAAGGTCCTAAAAGAGAGTGAAATTACCAAACAGACAAAAGGAAAGAACGAGGGCAGTAAATGAACTTCACCTGCCCTTCCACCCTTCTCCACTTAAATACTAGGCTTTTGTTGGTGACAGGTTCGAATCCATGAATGACCGTGATGTGCACTTAATCCACATATAACACGTACCAAATCCCTGGGAGCTAGGCAAACAAAAAAACTTCTCAGAAAGTTCTCATTAATTACACAATATAGATAAAAGCAAATGTAAGTACATTCAGTTGAATTGTTGGCTTGCTCCTTTTTCCTGTTACATTTGACACCAAGTCCTCCAATAATCTTGTGGATTTTACAATTAGCAAACTCAAGGCTAATGCAGTGATACAAGACATTCCAACCTTTAAACTTTCAAGAACTCAGTGATCTTTGTGATTGGAAAATGTCAACCACTCGAAACATACCTATATATCCTATATCCCTTGTTGGTCCTGAGAGACAGGAGACTAGCTTAGTCTTTCTATGGTTATTGATTCAAGAACACAAAGTATCCCTGTTTTTTCAAGGTAAGAAGGGGTAGAAAAAAATGCCTTGAGCCAATATTCGAATACCAGGCGCTAATAGCGCTATACTTTCAGTCTCTAATACATTCCATTTAACCACTAAAACCCCCATCTATCACACATTTAGAGATCACACCTTTTCTTTGCTCCTCAAAACCATAATACCACACAGCTAATCAAAGCTGCTCACTTCTTCCAACTCTTTTGGGATGGAAAGTTTTGACAGCAATGTCACCGGCTCATCACAGCTTAGTTACCCCCCACCCCAATACACACACACTGAATTCATGCCAAACAAAAGGAAGAAATAACAAAGAATTTAATCAGGAGAGAAGAATGTACACGTAAATGCCAGGTTGAACCTGCTAAAATTTACAGTTGATAAAACCAGCATTTAACACATTAAAAGTGCAAAGATTACAAGAGAACTACTATTATCCACCAAATACACCAAAAGGACTCGACGAATAAAATAACACAGCTAAAGAGCGTTTAACTAGAACAACATATCGGAGTTAAGTCAATTATCATAGGTTTAGCAGCAAACTTAAGCAACTGGAGGGCGGAGCACGTGATCCTGAGAGGTATCTATTGCAGCAGGAGGCATGAATTGCCACATGGCAACTCCAGGGTAACTTATGATTGGCACCAGCTTGGTTCCTGCAGCTTGAACTGGAGAAGCAAAAGCACCAGGCATGGCAGGAGGCAAGAAGCTAGGTTGTGCACTCATAGTCTTTAGTTGTTGCTCTAACTTCTCTTTTTGGGACTTCAGCCTCTGCTTTTCATCTCGAAGCTCAATTTTCTCAACCTACACAAGTCAAGCATACTTGAAGTCAGGAGAAGCAAAGTAAAGCGATGTTTTAGCTTTTCTTATCATCAGATTGTTTTGCCAAATTGACAAAAACTTGTCAACAATCTAGTAGCCAATGGAAAGAAAGTAACAAATACTTGCCTTCAACTCCTTAATCTTTTCTTGTAGATCCAAATTTGAGTCTTTCAATTTTTGAGCCTCACCACGTAACTGTGTCACCACGCGAACAGCATCAACAAGAATGCCACTCTTGTCTGTTTTTGGAGTCCTGCCGGGCTCAAGAAGCACCGCCAATTCCATGAACCTGAGACCATATATTAATTTAGCAATATATAAAATGAAATAAAGGGTGAAATGGTTGTAAAAGGAATGAATAGTGAGCCTACTTTTCATTCAGTTTCTCTCTCCTTAATTTCTCCCTGCAAGCTTTGGAACTTGACGAGGTGCATGATTCAGCTCTTGTCCTGTAACAATTATCGGAAACATGAGTAAACAATGTTACGTAGGTACATTAAGAGGGCATCTGACTTTCCTTTCAAAACCAATACTACGAGGACAAAAAGCTCGAAGGCTAATAGTAGAATTATGAAACTAAGAATAACATAAGGGGGCTTTGTGTATCATCATTACAACACAAAAATTTGAATCTAAACTAAATTTGTGGAATTGCTGCAGCATAGTAACTACTTTCAAATAGAAAGAAGGGAACTATATCTCTATGAAATCTTCAGAAGGCCGTTTAGGGAGTATAAGTCCTCCATATAGGCTATTAGAACAAGAGGACAGAACAAGTCAAAATCTTTAAAACTATCCTAATTTAAAGCATAATGAGATCGTTATTTTCTCAACCCTGAGCCTTCGAGATAATAGAGTAATACTCTGGAAATGAAACATAGAGAGGGGAGAATTTGTCACTTTTCTTTAACAATGGTAAGCCCAAGTAGCTAATCAAATCAAACCTGATAGATAATAGTGACGAGTTAGTGCAACATCAGATCTCTATGCTTAGGAAATACACAAAAAAATGTCCCTAAACTCACAAGTTTTTACCTTTTCTTACAACCGCTTTCCTTCTGGCAGTCTGATTCACCAAGTGAGCCATCAATTTCAACACTAAAATAGACATAAAAAGCAAAGTGGTCAGAACACAATTGAAGAGGCATTGAATATATATTGTATATGCTAGAGAAAAGGGATTGAATCAGCTAAAAGATCCCAACTTTTAGTTAGGCTCAGCAATATGAATCCTTTATTGACATTCCAACTTTATTCAAACAAACAAGACTCATCAATTAGCTAAAAGAGCTCAACTTTCAGTAACAGCTATATGTATCTTCTGTATACAACGTTTTGCTTTATTCGAAAACAACAAAACTCGTCAATCAGCTAAAAGATAACAACTTTTAGCTGGGGTCGGTTATATGAATCCTTTTATCAACATTTCAACTTTATTCAAAGAAACAAAACTATCAATCAGCTAAAAGAGCCCAATTTTCAGCAACGGTTATATGATCGTGTATCCATTTTTCTTTATTCAAAGCAATAAACTCATCAATCAGCTAAAAGATTCCAACTTTTAGTTGGAGTTGGCTATACGAATCCTTTATACATTTTAACTTTATTCAAAGAAACAAGACTCATCGATGAGCTAAAAGAACCGAACTTTTAGTAACAGTTATATGAATCTTCTATATCCCTTTGCTCTATTAGGAAGCAACAACTCATCAATCCACTAAAAGATCTCAACTTTTAGTTGGAGTCAACAATATGAATCCTCTATAGCCTATTCCGACATATTGAGAAGTAACAAGACTCATTAATCAGCTAATATCCTAACTTTTAGTTGGTGTTGGCTATATGAATCTTTTCTAGACATTCCAACTTTATCTAAAGAAACAAGACTCATTAATCAGCTAAAATAGCCCAACTCTTTGTATGACTCTTCTGTATCCACTCTGCTCTATGCAGAAGCAACAGAACTCATCAATCAATAAAAGATCACAACTTTTAGTTGGTCAGCTATATGAATCCTCTATATAAATTCCAACTTTTTTTTTTCCAAAGAAACAAGACTCATCGATCAGCTGAAAGAGCCCAACTATTAGTGACGGTTTTATGAATTTTCTGGATCCCTTCTGCTCTACTGAGAAGCAAAAAATTCATCAATCAGCTAACGGATCCCAACTCTTAGTTGGAGTCAACTATATGATTCTATCTATTCAGAAACAATAAAACTCATCAATCAGCTAAAAGATCCCTACTTTTAGTCAGAATCAACTACACAAATCCTCTATCTATTCCCCTAACTTTTAGTTGAGGTCAGCATGTGAATCATTTATTGACATTCCAACTTAATTCAAAGAAACAAGACTCATCAATCAGTTAAAAGAAAACCCCAACTTTTAGTAACAGTTAAATGAATCTTCTATATCCATTTTGCTTTCTTCAGACACAAAAGACTAATCAATAAGCTAAAAGGTAGAGTCAACTATATGAATCTTATATCTATTCCTCTTTATCGAGAAGTAACAAAGACTCATTAATCAGCTAAAAGATCCCAAATTTTAGTTGGGATCAGCTATATGAACCCTTTATCAGCATTCCAACTTAATTCAAAAGAAACAAGACTCATCAATCAGCCAAAAGAGCTCAACTTTCAGTAACGGTTATACGAATCTTCTTTATCAGTTCTGTTTGATTAGGAAGCAAGAAAAACTCATCAATCAGCTAAAAGATCTCAACTTTTAGTTGAAGTCAACTATATGAATGTCTATATATATTCCGTAACAAAGACATATTAATCAGCTAAAAGATCCCAAATTTTAACTGAGATCAGCTATATGAGCCCTTTATCAGCATTCCAACTTTATTCAAAGAAACAAAACTCATTAATCAGCTAAAAGAAAAAACACCCAATTTAGCAAATACAGCACAGAATCAGTAAGTCAAACTTGACACACTAAATAGGTACCTAGCATTAGTTGAACCATTAAACCCCTGCATAGACCAAGAATACCCAGATACTGAGAAATTGACATCAGGGGAGACTATATCTTCATAATTATAGTCATACAACCAGTTGGTGTTTTCCGGTAGAACCATCTCCGATCAACAGCCGGAATTTCAAGAAAATATTTCCGGTGACCAGAAAAAAAAAATGGAAATGGGAAAGTGAAAAGGGGAAGAATTTAAACAAAGGGGTTTTCAATAACCAAAAATTAGAGATTGGAATTTGGAGGCAATTGGTGATTCTTGTTTGTTTATGAAACTATATATTGGAATTTGACAATTACACAAACTTCAGGGATATTTTTTTAAGGTTAACTTTCACATATAACAAACATAAAAATTATATTTATATGTTATAGTTATAGTTTATATAATTGCGCTCCGTAACAAATTTTATGTTTGCTATGAAGCTTTTGTTTTGTATAATTCACTACAAACATCCAATTTTATACAAATTGTTCAGTTTTGTATAAATTTATTTATATATTATAATTTGTATAATAAGATCTGTATTTGTATAATTATAAGTGTATATGACAAAAATATATGTATTTGTATCTGTATATACACTTTTCTCTCGCTTTATACAAACACAAACATATTTTATACATTTTATACTGAAATGTATAAAATGGCTAATTGTATACCGAAAATGACTAATTGTATACAGAATCAGATGGCAAAAAAAGGAATGTTTGCTGCGAATTACAATTAAAATAAACTATGACTATAACATTCAATTTGAATTAATAGTTTTTTATTTCATACAATTTTCCCTTTTTTTAATATGCTACAAATTGGACACTTTTTTATGTTTTTATTTGTAAACAATAAATAAACAAATTGTGTTCCCTCTATTATAGAGTAATTTTAATATTTATTACTCTACTTTTTTAATTATTGTTATAGATCCTATGATAATATGTTAGTGAGTTTTGAGTTATAAAATAAAGTTTTTAGGTTTTTGACTATCGCTTGTGAAGTTAGCCTAATCGAATTAAGTGATACGTTTATAAAAAAAATTGACCTAAAAAGTTGTGATGACGCGTTTATAAGGTTTCTTGACTAGGAAAATTAATGTAATTTTGTAGTTAACGTAACATAATTTAGTGACACGTTTATAAAGTTCTTTGATCTATAAAATTGTGATGACGCGTTTATAAAATAATCTAACCGAAAAAACTAATGTAAGTTTGGAGTTAGTCTAACTGAATTTAGTGACACGTTTATAAAATTTTCTGACCTGATGAATTGATATAATTTTGAAGTTAGTCAAACTAAATATAGTGACACATTTATAAAGTTTTTAGATCTAAAAAGTTGTGATGACACATTTATAAATTTTCTGACATGAAAAGTTATGTAACTTCGAAAGTAGCCTAACTGAATTTAGTGACACATTTATAAAGTTTTTTTTTACCTAAAATATTGAAGTGTCACGTTTATAAAGTTTTAAAAGATTGTGATGACATTTTTAAAAAAAAAATTGACCTGAGAAATTAGGTAGTTTTATAGTTCGTCTTTGAATTTAGTGACACGTTTATAAAGTTTTTGACCAACAAACTATGATGACTCGTTTATTAAAAATTTTAATATGAAAATTAATGTAATTTTGGAGTTAGCCTAATCAAATTAAGCTATGTAGATAGATAATATTATTTTTTATGTATATAAATTATATGTTGAGTCTCCTAGACTTCTTCGTGAGTTTACTTCTTTATATCTTGACTTCACTTAATGAAAATTCTTATTTCACCACTATTTTAAGACATGTATCATGTATTTATTGAATTGATATATAAGATTTTAATATAAGAGGTTAGATAATGGAATTTAACAAATGTTTGAAAAAAAAAATCTTGATTAATAAATGTGGAGAGTTGGTTAAAACTTCAAACTCAACAATAGAGTATAGTGATGACAGTTAAGATATTCTAAGTCTAGTTGTCCAAGTTAGAGGTAAGCCACTTAATTAAACAAGGATTAATTAATTACTCATTCATTTCCTAATTAAGTTGATAGTTCATTGAACATGTCATATTTAATATTGTGATTATAATTTATACAACATATTCTCCTTGAGATTCGTTGGAAATGAAAAAATTATAACAAAATTACAATCTAACATGTCAAAAAATTGGACTTTTCACAAGTAATCAGAGTTTTTGTTAGATTAATTCTACTAAAACCAAAAAGAGGAGATCAAGAAGAGAGAGTTATACGAACACTTGTCAGAGAGCGATCGACAGATCTAAAACTTCTATAGCAAAATAGAACGAAAGTACCTTTCAAGGGTTCTATATTTCCTTATTTCAACAAAATAGATAGAAAATGTTGAAAAACGATTAATGAGGCAAGGACTCTATCCCTTTGTACACTCTAAAAAAAGGGTATGTTGGGTTTTTGGGACCCTGTATTGAATAAGGTTCCAAACTTTCTCAACTTATACCAGGAAAGCGAAAATTAACGAAAGGAAGACAAGGTTTTAACTAAATATAACACAAACTACTGTTATTCCTATCACATCAGTCGATTCGTTCTTATTAGTGCAAGAGAGAAATTTTGACCTCCATAATGGAGAGGGAGTAATTGTGAACCTCTTGTCAATTGATTCCGAATAGCTTTATCTAGTGCAACACCTACATATCAATTTACAATGTCTCAATCCCAGACCATATAAAAGGTCTTTTTTTTTATTATAGAACCTCGATCTCAAATTCTTCGAGCTATCTTTTTGATAAATATTGATATTTGTATGGAAGCTTCATAAGCTAATAAAACAAGGGAACATGTCCAAACTTGATGACAAAATGTGCATTGAGGCTAAATAATTGAAGTTAGGTTGCCATGTGCTTCTTGTTTTAAAATTTAATAAAGTCCTGAAATATAGTATAGTATTGAGAATTTTCCTTGTGTATAATTGGCTTGAAAGAAAAAGTTCATAAGTGCAAAGAATTAAAACAAGTTTTTGGGACCTATATTGTCATGTTTGGACCCATTGAATATAAAATGTTAAGTGCCCTTTGCTTATTCACTTCCCAATTTAGGAAGCTTCCTTCCCCTATTTCTTCTGCAACAAGCACAATGGCCTATTAACGCTGTGATAGAGTGCGCCCTTGATAATTATGTTGTCATGTCTCGATTGTAAAGGTTCTATTGCATGGATAGTTCAATATATTTTGTCTGATAAAAGTGTCCTCATTTTTAGGGGATTCATATAACACCATCTCCAAAATGGATTACAAAACTACAGACTAGTTCAAGTAAAGATCTTGCACTTGATAACTACTAAGTACTATATTACTAGCTCCATCCTGTCGATCCGTACAACTAAAAGCCATAACATCCAACTTACCGCAACAAGCCAACAATCTCACCTGCTGCTGCATCAACTAAAGATGAACTATTTGTGTTGTGGACGTCTCATTTTGAGGAGATGAGAAACACCAGCCACAACATGCAGTCGGCTACTTGGAACACCCGTCTTTGCAAGTGCCCTCCCGTATTTGTCCAGTAGAACGAAGCAAGGAACATACTTAATGTCATAATGGAGAAGCTGAATTTACAAATAGGAAGAGATCAATCAGCTAAAACCAAAAGAGTGAAAAGTCAATCATTTCCAACATGAAGTAGATGGATTACTCCAAAGGCAATACATAAAGTGACCGGACCACTCAAACAACAGAAAGAATTGTTCTTTCCTCTAATTACTTTGTTTCGACTTTCCCAATTTTCAAATGTATAGTTTAACATAGCTATCACCACAGAGTAACTTTCAATTATATTAGTCAACTTGGCAGTGCTATGCATGTGTAGTGCTTTTCAGCTCCACCTAGAATGAATGCTAGAGTTGTTGCATTGGAAGAGCTTCAAAGACAAAGAGATCTAAAATAATTAAAGTATAAAGAAACTTAGCTATAATGTAAAAAGACTTCGGAAGGATGACATTTAACTTGAATATATTGCTGACAATAGTTTGCAGTTTTACATAACATATTGAAAAGATATGTTGTCATAAACAATTTATCAAACGAATCCTATGGCCAAAATGCACTCTATCCTAGTCAGTTGATTCATGAAGGTAACTTAACATAACCAAGTAAAACCCCCGCAAGTGGGGTCTGGAGAGGGTAGAGTGTATCTAGACCTTACCCCTACCTCGTGGAGGTAGAGGATTGTTTCCGAGAGACCCTCAGCTCAGGTAACACATATCAAAGGCAGTATGAAAAGAAAATACAAAAGTAAAGAAGACATAGCAAATAACAGGGAAAGGCTTTCATGACATTTAACAACAGCAAAAAAGGAACAAGAACAAAGGTAACTTAACATAGTAATAATATAAAAATAAACTTCGAATACAGAAAGAAGAAAGGAACTATGTCAACAACCAAACAACAAAAGCGAGAGGTCCCTTTCAGTTCTTGGAGTATGCAAAATCCACGTGCATCCATCCAAACAACTGAATATAAATTAAAAGAGACTTGTGGAAAATGTGAGAATACAACCAGTCCATGATTATCAAGTATGATACAAAAATAACCTTTAAATACACAAGAAGAAAAGAACTATATCAACAACCAAGCAACAAAAGTACGAGGTCCCTCTCAGTTCTTGGAGTAAGCATAATCTAAACGTATCTGTCCAACAACTGACTATCAGTTAAAACAGACTTCTGGAAAATGTGAGAATGCAATGTATAGAGTATTAAGAGTACCTCAGGCAACCATTGGTCATTCTCTGCATCAGCCATAACAATATTGAGCCAGTCAGAGTTCCTGTTCTCAACTTCAGTAACGAAATTAACCAACGAATTGCAGAGCCGGCACTTTGGGGAGTAAAATTCAATTACAGTACCCTCTTTTTCACTGGCCAAGGCACACGCTAACGCACTCTGCTCGAGCTCCGCTTGCTCTGCAGGAGTCAATTTCTTCTTCACCAACTTCAAGGTATTATTTTGGTTGACTACACCATTCGACTGTAAATTAAATTCGGGTGATAAAGGTTCGGGTTTTGAGATGTTTTGGATGAAATTAAACACTCCAGAGCCAAGATTCTTGAATGGTTTGAATAGCCAAGGAGTTTCAAAGGTACAAGGCAAAGTGTTCTTTGGGTTTTGGTTATGAACATCCCAAGGCCATTTTAAGCAAAAGGGAGAGTTCTTGGAAGTAGAATCCATCTTTTCCAAGAATTATGTGTGTTTACATCACAATACAAGCAGCTACTCATTCACACAACATTATAGTAGGAACAAGCTCCAACGGGACAACCAATGTGCACACACCGAATCTGAAAACATAAGACAGTTTATAATTACTGACTTGACAAACAACATATTAGTCGTTTTTGTTCCAAGAAGGTAATGGAGGTAGTATATAACATGTGGATTTGGCAGAACCCAGTAGCTTTGATCCAAACCTTGTGGAGTCTAGAGAAGGTAGAGTGTACGTAGACTTTACCCCTACCTTGGGAGTTAGAGAGGTTGTTTTCGATAGACCCTCGTCTCAAGGAAAACATATCAATTAGATAATATAGAAAGCATGACGAAGCATGTTGGAAAAAAAAGGAGGAACATCAACTACAAATAAAATAGTGCGATAATTAAATTCATAACCCTGTGTATGCGTTAAAAATCACTACATATGTACAAAAATTAAACTCATAACCCAATTACAAGTACTCGAAGCCATGCTCTCGTATCCAAAACCCATAAAGTTCAAATCCCGGCTCTACCTCCCGTTCAAAGATAGTTTAAAGGTCATTTTTTCCGAAAATTGACCATCGAAATGATTATAATGTAATCTTTTGCTGCAGAGATTAATCAATCATTCACAAAATTTTCCACTCTAATTCAATGTCTTTGCTACAAAGCTTAATCATTTGATAATATTTCTATACTTATCCAATAAGTTTACACAATTCACTCATTTAACATCATTTCTACCTAATTTAAACTACTAATGTGAAACATTAACTCTTTAAATTAGTCAATTTTATGTCTGAAATCGAATTTAACATTTCTGTATATGAATACAAAGCATTGGAAGAAGGAATATATATGGAAAGTGAGAGAAGAGAGAACTTACAGCGGTGAACTCGCCGGAAAGGATTTGACAGGAGTGGGCTCGTCGGAGAAGAACTTCGCCGGAGGAGCTTGCCAGAGAGTGTGTAATTTGAACTTCGGTCCCAAAATGTGTCGGGTTCGCATGGGGTCCGTTTTAGAAGAAGTTTGGGCCTGTAAGTGAAGCCCATTGGGCTTATAGTCCATTATATGCAATTCGATTACTTGGACGGGGCGGGATTAATCGATATACATCCAAAATTTTGGCTTCCCTTCCTAGGAGCGCATCTACGGAATAAAGAGAGCAAATAGTTGGACTTAAGTTATATTTACTCGAAATGCGGTCATTTCTTGCTTGAACATTCAGTCATAGAAATGAAGTCAAGAAGAAATGTGACTTTATGAGATACTAATGATTATTAGAGCATGTTTGGATTGACTTATTTTAGGTGTATTTAAACAGTTTTATAGTGTTTGGGTAAAATAAAAAGTATTTTTAAACACTTGATTTTAAGACAAAATAACAAAAATAAGTCGAAAAACTCATATATTAGACTTTACTTATGTCTCTTGGTATATAAGACATAAGTTCTAAGTCCAGTTAAATAAGCTCTTAGTTCATTGACCATATGAAAAAATGTAAGCGTAACAAACGGGAGAATCGAGTTGGATATGAACAGATTGAAAATGAGTCAAGTAAAATAGATAAATTATCCAACTCGCTCATATTTGATGACACACTTTATCTAACTTAAATCCTACTTCTTTTTCAGATCTAAAATTTTTACTAAGAAATTCGAAAAATAAAAAAATATAGTAGAAATTTATAATTTTGGGAAAAATAGAAAAAGGAAAAAAAGAAGAAGGGAGAATTACAATCTTACCCTCAATTGAGATATCCTTCTAGTGGCCAATAGTCATCAAGATTCATCAAATGGATATAATATAACTTTTTAAAAAGTACAAAAAATAGGCTATCATTTTTCTTCTCAGTTTCAACACCAAAAATTATGGCTAACACAACAAATTTGAACATTATATTTGAAGCTCTTTCACTCATTCCCAAGATTCACAATATTGAAAAAAATCAGAAAAAGGCAAAAACAATAAGCCAAAAAAAAGAAGAAATTCAAGAAAATTCACCACCAAAAAGTACAAGAAGATTAGCATTAAGCATTGGTTCAATTGCTTTATTTGCAAATTCAAGAATTGGAAATTCACTTGCTGAAGATAATAATGGATTTTTTATCACTGGTCCACTACAAGATCCTTCAGTATCCACCAGTAAGTTTTTATTTTGTACATTTTTTGTCAGGTCACGATAACAGTCACTAATGCTTGCATTATAGAATATCCTCGGACTCTGCTAATGCGGAATATTTTATGCACCAGACTATCATTTATTTTTTTAAAGTCTAAATTTGCCAATGAAATTGCTCGATTTTAATCTATTTGTGTTCTTGCCTTAGCAAATCGTCTCGTATATATGTCCTTTGTCTTAAATAAAATTCTAGCATGAAATGAATGGACCCCACGTTCTAAGTTATTCTAGAAAAAAAATCCAATTTTTCCCTTCAATTTAAACCATTGTTTAAACTTAATCTAGAAGATGACATAATAACAACTTAATTAGCTTTTTGGGAATATATATATATATGTTTAGTTTCGTCTCGTATTTGTCTTTGTCATTAACAGAGTTGTATATCATGAAATGGGCGAACCCCACGTGTCCAAATTATTCAAGTAAAAAAATTATCCTTAACTTGGACCCCATTAGGTATCAAGGGCAACAAAATGAATCTTTTTTTCATGACGGAGGTGTAATATTAGATCAAAAGTTTAAAGGAAGGCAAAGTTACATTAACTTTAAAAAGTACACGAGCAAATTTGACCCTTTCACTCCTTTTAATTCATTACTTATAATATAAGATATCATGAATCGAGTATGTTAAATTAGGTCTTGGACCTAACTCATATCTCATTCCACAAGCCTTATAAGAAGTCCACCCAACTCATTAACCATCAATGCGAGACTTTTGTCATTCTTTAATAGAATCGATTGTTCATAATTTTACTATGTTGATAAAAGTTGTTACAATGTTTGATTGTAGACATTATAAACAAGGAGACAGGTACAAGATCATTTCTTAAGAAAGGAATGTACATTGCTAATATTGGAACAAAAGGGAGGATTCATAGGTTGAAGAGATATGCATTTGATTTATTGGCATTAGGGGATTTGATTGGAACAGATGCTTGGAATTATGTGAGGAAATATTTGAGGATTAAATCTACATTTATGTATTATGATTTTGATGAAGTTATCACGGCTGCAGAAATGAATGATAAACAACCTCTTACTGATCTTGCTAATCGATTATTTGATAACGTTGAGAAGGTACATTTGATTCGTGCGTTGATTTTGTTTGCCTGATGATATATATTGCTTGTACCCTTCAAAAATATTGACCCACCTGTGTTGTATCTTTGAAAAATACAGAGGTGAAGAGTCTGAGCAATATATGCTTGATGTTAGGTTGGTCATACCTTATAAAATTTTGTCGTGTCAGTGTCAGATCCTTGAATAATGCATGTTTTTTTGAGGATGCGAAACACACAATGCTGAGAATAGTGTTTTGAAGAGTCTGAGCAATATACATATATAGGTTTGATGTTATGTTGATCGGACCCTATGAAGATGTTGTTATACCTATGTAGGATCCATTGCATAGCTTTTGGAGAATCCGACATAAACTCGATTGACGGATATATAGCAGTACTTTTGAAGAGTCCGAGCGACATAGGTTTGATACAATGTTGATCGGATCCTCCAAAAATATTGTTGTGCCCGTATGAAATCCTCCAAAATCTTACACACGCACTCCTACAATATTATTGAAGAGTCTGAGTGACATAGGCCTGATACTATGTTGGTCAGATCCTCCAAAAATATTGTTGTGCCTTTATCGGATCCTCCAAAATCTTACTTACACACACACTCCGACAGTATTATTGAAGAGTCTGAGCAACATAGGTCTGATGTTGTGTTCCTCGGACACTCCAAAAATCTAATCGGATACTTACAAAAGTGCATAGATTTTGGAGGATCCAACGCACATATATATGCTCAGTGACCGTCAATATTTTTGAAGAGTCTGAACGACACAAGCCTTAATATGTATATAGGTAGCAAATTGCAAGTTTTTGATAACCCCTTTGTGTGTTTGTTCCAATATTTAATGCAGCTTGAAGATGCTGTGAAGAAAAAGAACCTGCCTCAAACACAATCATGTTATCAAGAAACAACTACTATTCTCCAACAAGTCATGGACAAAATGGCATAAACAAAACTTATGTTTAATTTAATTATATTCTGTTAGTCATTTTGAGTACAAATGTTTCTTTGTAAATTTTGGAATGGTTAATAACACTTTGATGGAGATTTAATTTGATTTCCACATTCTTTTAATAGAGACAACTCGATGCATAAAGCATATCGAGTCCATACATGATCCGTGGAACGGGGGAAGGGCCACATTCCAAGACTTATTCTAGACTCGAACATGTGACTTATAGGTTACACAAAAATAACTATATTATTTTAACAAAATTCAAATTTTGAAATATTATCAAACAAAGATAACTATACCGTTTTAGCAAAATTCAAATATAATGAAATATTATCAAAAATAAATAAAATTGAAATGGAGATGCGGGGTATCGATCCCCGTACCTCTCGCATGCTAAGCGAGCGCTCTACCATCTGAGCTACATCCCCTTTATGTTTAAATGAAGCACGTAAAATTAATTTAACGTACTTTTGTTTTTCACCACGCAATACATATATAAATTATTAAAAGCATATATGAAATATAAATAAGTATTTATTAAACATAAAGATTGATGAATCTTTTGACTCTAACATAAGATGTTAAGGCACACAATATTTTTATAGATGTACATCCACGATCTTCAAATTCTGAATATGTCATTAATTGCGATTAATTTTTTTTCCTTTGATTTTCTTTAGAAAGTTTTTACTAGTGTGAATAATATAATAATTTATAAGTTTGAACTTCATGGAGAAATGATAGGTGTGTAGTGTTTTATGGTTGTGACTAATTGCAGTTGGAATCCACTCAATTTTGAATACAAAAAAGGTACTTTTAAAAGAAGTAGGTATAATGAAATAAGAAAAATAAATATATTGTTAATATTGCACTTGATAATATATTTTAGCATGTTTCAATTCTGTTATAGAAATATTTAATTATATATAAATATTTTTATATATGAATTTCAATTAATTTAGCACTGAAGTATAAGTGATGATAAAAATTATTTGTATTGGATATTTACATCAAAATTGACCGATATAGTTAAGGATTAGAAACTTTTTATTGAAAGAGAAAGGCTAGAGACAAGATTCCATCCAATATCAAAACTCATGTTTGATTTGAGACGAAATGTTAAAAAAGTGAAAATGATACATATATGTTCAATGATAAAATAAAAAATTCCATTAAAAAATACTTAAAAAGTAATATTTGACCTTATATGCGATATAAATTTTTAACCAAAAATGATGAATTAATCACCAATAATAAGAGTTATCCTTGTCCAAAAGGTATAAATAGATAACTTATATATATATATATATATATATGTATATATATATATATAATGTTGAAACTTTCAATTTTTTTCAGTTTTTAATACTTCAATTTTTTTAGTGATGCAAATTATACTAGCACTAATAAATTAGATTCTATCAAAACTTCGAAAATGATACATATATGTTCAATGATAAAATAAAAAATTCCATTAAAAAATACTTAAAAAGTAATATTTAACCTTATATGCGATATAAAAGTTTTAACCAAAAATGATGAATTAATCACCAATAATAAAAGTTATCCTTGTCCAAAAGGTATAAATAGATAACTTATATATATATATAGTTGAAACTTTCAATTTTTTTCATTTTTTAATACTTTCAATTTTTTTAGTGATGCAAATTATACTAGCACTAATAAATTAGATTCTATCAAAACTTCGAAATTAAGTGTGCTTGAAAAAAAATTCTAGGATATATAATTTTTTGAGAAGTTCTTGTGTTACATTTCTCTGTTTATAAAGTAGGAATAATATAGTATATATACTATTTTTCTTAGATTTCATTTATAAGATCACAGCAAATATATTATTATTATTATTATTGTTATAATAAAATTTTTAGTAATCTACCTTTTGCAAGACTTAGGCTTTATGAAACACTGCTAAAATAAACAACAAAAAAATAAGGTGGCTTCTTGCAAAAGGCCAAAAACTACCCTTGAAAAGAAGAATGTTATAATTAAAAGTAGTACCTTTTTTTAGAAATGTTAATTAAAGTTAAAGCTGACAAACTTGCAGTCGACACTCATAAATATATATCTTTTAAATAATAATAAAAATATTCATAGAATAGAATAAGATAGAATGCCATAAATTGCTGTATTTTGCAAAAATAAATAAATAAATTACATGCATCAAAATGGAAAGGTATAAAAGTAAGTTTTGAAATATAAAAATAGTTTTGTCACTACTCAATTAATTAATTTAATTAGTCTTTTACACTTATTTCGTTAGTTTCTTTTTCTTACCTAAACAATAGTGATATTCAAATAGGGAAAAGAACAACTAACAATTGATATATGTATTAATAAATAATCGATGATAATTCAATAAAGAAATTTACAAACTAGATAATTTTAATATAAAACTCAAAAAACTGAAATATTTTAAATATATTTAACTATTAACCTTTTCTTTTTCTAAACTTAATTACTAATTGTAGTATTTATAAAAAAAAAAGGAAATAGAGTGAACAAAAATATCTAAAAGTTTATACACTTTCAATTTTGTATTTAAAAAAAAAAACACTTCTTGATAAATAAATTGAAGATAGCAAGAAAGAGCCTTTTTACTTTTACCCATCCATAAAACTTCCACCCCTTTTTACTTTCTTAGTTAACTCGAACTTGTAGTCTATAGATTAGATATAAGAGTGTTTATCGTCTTTCTTAGTTGTCTCAAAATCATAACCTTTAAATTAAATATAAAAATATTTATTTTTTTCCTTAATTAATTCGAACTCATAACCTTCAAGTCTGTGCTCAGAAAGAGCATTAAAGATGGGAAAAAAAACATTGTCAGCATTCATACACGGCGCCTCCACAGAGAAGAAAAAAGTTTTTAACTTTCCACTGAAGAATTTTTTTTCTGGTCAACTCACGCGCCTTCTCTAAACCCACCCTTTACAATTCTCTTTTGTATTTACAGTACAATTTTAGCTTGATCTGATAAAAATACAACTGGAAGAATTTGGGGTTTGATGACCAATTCATTGGAGTTTATTCTTGTTTGTTTTTTTGTTGGAAAGCTGCCTTCTTGAATTGACTACTTCTTGATTCGGTGAGTTGGTTTTTGTGTTAAAGCTGAGTTCTTTTTTTTTTTTTGTCTATTTTAAGGTTTTGTGCAGTGTGTGTTTGATGCCACTGTTTTTGAGTTCTTGGATGAAAAATCTGAGGTGGGTCAGTGAGATTGTTGTTGTGAAGTTTGTGATTTAGATTTTTTGGGAGGTGTTTTTTGAGAAGGCTGCAATTGGGGTTGGTGGTAAATGCAGCAAAGACTTGATCTTTTTGTGGGATTTTCAGCTCTTTTTGCTCTATTGGTTTTGCCAGGTGTTTGATGCTATTGTTTCTTGAGTTTTTATCTGAGGTGGGTCAGTGAGATTGTTGTTGGGAAGTTTGTGATTTAGAGGGATTTTCAGGAGGGAGGTGAAAGGTCTTTTGCTCTATTGGGGTTCACATGTATTTGATGCCACTGTTTGTTGAGTGTTTTGGTTGAAATTTTGAAGTGTGTCAGTGAGATTGTTGTAGAGGAGTTTGTGATTTGGATATTTGAGAGGTGTTCTTCAGAAAAACTGAATTGGGTTGGTGGTAAATGCAGTAAAGACTTGATCTTTTGTGGGATTTTGAAGAGGGGTGTGAAAGCTCATTTGCTCTATTGGGTTTTATAGGTTTGATACAAGTGATTCTTGAGTTTTTTGCTTGAAAATTAGAAGTGAGCCAGTAAGATTCTTCTTGGAGATTTCGTGATTTCGATATCCGAAAGGTGTTCTTCAGTAGACTGCAACAGGGTTGGTGGTAAATATAGCAAATACTTGATCTTTGTGGGATTGTCTGAAGAGGGTGAACACTTGTTTGGTTAACTGGTGTTGTTGGGAGGTTTGAGTTATTCATGAGAAGCATTGTCTGCTTTGTTGATGCTGATTCAAGAGGAAATGGGTGTGAGAGGAGTAGCCCAATTGTCTGTTTTCATCATTATGCTTTTTACTATAGTGGCAGCAAATCCCATGAGTAATAGGCCAGAGGATCATTTTCTGGCCAATCAAATCAGTTCTGTGGGGATCAACCAGGAATTGGTAATCCTTTCTTCTTTAGCTGACTTACTTTTACTTACTGCTTGAATAACATTTGTATGTAAAGGTTTTTTTTTGGTCTGTTTACTTAGCCGGTAGTCGAGCGTTGTTTAGTTTCCCTTATCAGTACTATTATTAGCAACTCTCCTACTGGCGTATTCTTTTCACTATTACATGTTGTTTCTTTACTTCATTTATCATAATATTGGTGTTTGCTACTTTACTAATGTATTTTCTTTTCTTACTGATTTTGATATGCTTTACTTGAGAAACAACCGCCCTACCTTCACAAGGTAGGGGTAAGTCTGTATACACACCACCCCCAGACCCCACTTTTGGGATTACACTGGGTATGTTGTTGTTTTTGTACTTAATTTGTACTTAAAAAGAAAAGGATAGAGATGAACATCATGGATTGCTTCTATGGGGCAGATTGATGAGAAATTAGCATTACTTGATCCCACCACTTTTAAGAAATTTGTAACAGTAGTTCATCGTAATGAGCATATGTTTTTATGTCTATGTTCACAGTTTTTGTACTGTGTAGTAATTTTCCTGCTTTTAGCATGATCTCTTAGTCTATGAAGCATTTGATATCGCATTTGTGAAAGAATGTGAACAATCTATGCATAACTTCATTTAGATGGAATCTTGAGTTAATCCCTGAGATCAACTAGGTGATTCAACTCTGTGCTATTTACACACTAAAAATCCAAAGAAGAGAACTTCACAGAGATGACACAAAATCATAAAGAGTGTAGGCATGAGGCATCAAGGTGTTAAGGCATGTGTCTCATCGCCCACTGACTCGATCTTTGAGGGGCGCACTAGACAACAATTGCAGTTTGACAAAGTGACCTATTAATCGTTACCAAAACGCCATTAATAAGTTATTCTTTTTGATTAGGTGTATAAGAAGTTTGAAATTGGTCGCACAAGTAGGCCTTGATGCCAACTTTTGTTTTTTTTGAAATAGTGTAAGTAATCGAAAGTTGGTCTCTAACTTTAACGGCATTTCGTATCTATATCATTAAAATAGCATTTGAAGTAGATTCATATTAATATGGTACTGAACTAGACTTGATTGATTTTTGTTTCATATATTTCATTTAGTTGTGTTTTTTAAAATTCTTTTATTCAAATAATAAGATTTTGCATCCATATTTATCAATTATATTTTCTTGCATGACATACATACTTACATGCATATCATATGTTATATATGTGTGTGTATGTCATTAGCACCTTTGTTCGCCAAAACTTTAACAAACCTTTGGTACTTTTCAATTATTTTGGCCTTTGAAAACTCTGCTTGGGTCATCAATTATTGCTCTATCACTTATAGTGTTATTAAAGGCTTAGGTTTGCTCGAGGCACATTTAAGCCCTGAAGTATACGCAGCGTGGGTTTACTTCGTCTTGTTTTGCTTAGAGAATGTTTCATATTAGGCACCAATTTATACTATCAAAGGCTACTTGAGGTGCATTTAAACTCTAAAACTGGCTGCAGCATAGGTTGGGATTTCATATTGCTTGAGACTTGCACTTTATTGGCCTAAGTGGCTCGTCTTGAAGAGGGTGGCATTACAGAATAAATATAGCTGGTTAAGCGGGGTATATTTATTGATATGGAGGCTTTATTGTAAAATGATAGTGACTAAGAATAGAAATAAAAAATTTAATACAAAGAAACTAGGCACTAAAATGAATTAGAGAACATAAGATAATACTTTTCCATCTGAATCTGAATCTATTTTTTTTTCTTGAACTTCATTGAAAAGATTTTTACAATATATATTTCACTTGATTGTAGTTATTTCAATTCCTTTGGCTGTATAGTTGCTGTTTGTGTTTATATTTAGTTTTGGCATATTGCATGTATAATGTTTACTTTGTTTTTTCTCTTTTCTTCATCTAAAGGCTCATTTAATTGCATTTTGTATCTTACACACTTCAATGCTTTTCACTTTTGCCAACACTAATTGAAATTCTCTATATTATCCTTTTTTTTATATTGGTCCAAACTGCAGTCGGGCTTTCAACAGCAGTTCCAAATAATGTCCCTCAAGTTTCCTTGCTGCCATGTTCTCAGTGTTGTCAAAGACACGCTTAAGCCCTGAAGAGAGGCTCACAACGTGTTGAGCGCTTCGCCTCACTTAATATGTACTTCAGTGTTGTCATAAAGATTCTAAGACATACTTTCCATTGCCAATGAAGGCTACACTAAACAATTGATATTTCACTTTATCGTAAAAAAAATAACTCAATTTCTTTGTTCGTATATTTGTTATTCATGCGTATAGTTATTAGTCTTGGACTTAACATATCCATATTTGTTTTTTTCTCCCTATGCCCCTTTTTTCATTAAAACCCACAATTAATTTGCTTTTGATAACACTGCATGCTCTTTAATTCAGACCAGTGTCAATAGCTCTCCCCTCTGATTTGATAGTATTTTGATTTGTAGATATTTGAGAATAACTATTCACAAGCAGCTCTGATTATAATCTTCTGCTGCAGGCTGAAGAGTTATGGTTGAACTGTAGGCTAGAGTTGGTACATTCTAATGAAGCTGTTGAAGATCTTGAGTTTAGTGATCCTGCAGAAGAAGCAAACGGAATCTTTACTAACAGAAGATCATTAACTCAAAATAAAGAGAAAAATGCCAATCTACTCACCAAGGAAGCCCTTATGGGTTGTTTAGTGAAGAAAAATCTTCTGTTTCTTATTTCGGGAGAGGAGAAGCATTCACCTACATGGTATACCAGATGCATGGACTTCCTCTTTTCCTGGTATGGTGCACCTAGACGGCGCGAATTGCTTCAGGTTGGAGATGTGCCAGCTCCTGCTCCTGCTCCAGCTACTTCCAGTTCTGAAACTCCCGATTCTCCGCCTCCTGCCCCTCCTCCTACGAAGCCATTTTTTCCTCGAGACTACAATGATTCTAGCAAAACCTCTGGTCCTAGTGATCAGTCTTCTACTAGTCAAAACTCTTCTTCGGATGGTCAATCAAATAAGAAAAAAAGCAACACTAAAACAGTTTTGGTTGCAGTTCTTGTGACTGCTGCAGTCACATTTATTGTTGTTGCGCTCTTTTTTATATGCTATTGCAAGGTTTGTGGGGTTGGATACAGAAAGGGGAAAAATGATGAGAGGCCTCTTCTTAGCCTAAGCATAAGTGACTATTCTGTTGGTACATCTCTATTCCTTATTTCTTTCTTGTATATATATTAATTTTGGCTTTTGGTATACTGATGTTTCTGTGACTTCAATCTTTCAGCTTCAAGGCATGGTAATGCTGGTAATCATTCAGTCAGTGATGATTCCCACAATAAAATGGGTAAAACTTTCTACATGGAGTCGAACGCTCTTAATGGTTCTAAAAGTGAGATCCCTTTGGGAACTGTTACGGGCATTGCTGTGGCTGCAGCAGGGGTTTCTGAGCAGATACCGCCTGGAAGAATGGGGATGCAGGGACAGCCTCCGCTTAAGCCTCCACCCGGTAGGGTAAATCCTTTTGAAAATCCTACTAGTCCAGCCCCTCCCCCACTACCTCCTGCCAAGATAACCAATCTCGCTGCTCCATCCCCACCGCCACCGCCACCGAAGCCTTCAGCTGGCGGTCCACGTCCTCCTGCACCAGGGCCGCCTCCTCCACCACCCATACCAACTCGTGCTAAGGCTGGTCCTCGTCCGCCACCACCTCCGGGCCCTGGTGCTACTCCACCTCGTCCTCCTCCCACAGGTTTGAAGCCACCTCGACCTTCGCCTCTTGGATCAAATGCATCCTCTAGTGCTTCAACTGAGGGATCAGAGAGTGATCCTTCTAAAACAAAGCTAAAACCTTTCTTCTGGGATAAGGTTCTAGCAAACCCTGACCATTCAATGGTTTGGCATCAAATCAAATCAGGATCATTCCAGTAAGTGTATTTTTTCTTGCGTGATGTTGCTCTATGATTCTTTTGATTGAGTAAGGTGTTTAATGGACAGTGAATTTTGTTTGACAGATTTGATGAAGATATGATAGAGAGTCTCTTTGGATATGCTCATGCCGATAAAGACAAGAATGGTCCAAAGAAGGACTCTATGTTCCAAGATGCTTCTAAACAATATGTTCAAATTATTGATCAAAAGAAGGCACAGAATTTAGCTATTCTTCTTAAAGCCTTGAACGTGACAACTGAAGAAGTTTGCGATGCCCTTAAAGAAGGTGATCTCCTGTTCCCTTCAATATATCAAGATAAAGAAACACTAAAATTGATCGTCTTTATAACCTTATTGTCCCCCCCACCCTAAAAAAGGGTCATCTTTCACATGTGGGTGTCATTATTGTGATTAACTAGGGTTGAGGTAGACCTAAACAGTGATAATTTTTCCAAAAGTGAAATGATTTCCTGCAAAGTTTTCTTGTCATGGTAAAGACAATGTAGATAGTACGAGTTTATATGGTTCTGAATTCTGGGAAAAGGAAAAAACTTTCATTTTACAGGCAGGGTTGACGTCTAGGATAGGTAAATGTAGGTAATATGAGAATCGAGGAATATGTAGTATCAATTGATATTGGTCACTTTATTTTATATGTTTCTTCTTTTCCCTGTAACTTTGAGCAGTAGTGTTAGGTTTGTCTTTTTCCTGAAGCATTTAGAGAACTGCCCGACCGAGGTCCCCTTGAAGACCCACTCATGTATTCTTTCAAAAAGATATATGATAAATGTTCCTTAATCATATATTTGTTCCCTGTTTTCTGTTTCTGCCCCTTCATGTCTTTGTTCATCTTATCATTAAGAAGGTCATCGTCTCTTCGATGTACTATTTGTGCCTTTCTACATCTTTGGTTCTGCAACCACGTGTACATTAAGAGAAGCTTTACTCCTGCTATGAGCATTATCTGTCTGCAACATCATATTATCGTCGAGGCTTTGCTGAGCGTCTTACTTTGCATAGTCATTGACCAATCTGATTGATGGAATTTTATAAGCATTAAGTGTACATTATCTTAAAAACGTCCTTTTAGAAATAAAAAAAGTAGCACCGCTTCAGGACAGGTCACTATTATCATGATCAGAATGATTATACTCTTGTAACAAGAATTTGTACTTCCCTCAAAGTCAAGTGGCGAAACATTAGTATACTTGTATATTGGTTGGGTCAATTTCTTGGAAATGGAAATATCAGGTTGTTGTATATTTTGCATCTATGACAACAGTGACTAATATTTTATTCTGACTCAGGAAATGAGCTTCCATCTGAACTCCTTCAAACTTTGCTTAAGATGGCACCAACTGCTGACGAAGAATTGAAGCTGAGGCTCTACAATGGGGATCTCTCTCGGCTTGGGCCTGCAGAACGATTCCTGAAAGTCTTGGTTGATATTCCATTTGCCTACAAAAGACTTGAATCCTTGCTCTTTATGTGCAGTCTTGAGGAGGAGGCATCAACGGCTAAAGAATCATTTGCTACCTTGGAGGTGAGATAAATGTTCCTGATTGTGATGAACTGTTAAAAAATGAGTAAATATTCCTAACTTATATTACCTCTGTTTCATTTTTTTTTGTTGGTAAACTGTGAAAGATTACCGTAGACAACCAATATTTACACCTAAAAAGCACTCATAGGAATCATAACCAAAGTGTTAGTCATCCCCAAGCCTCTGAAACAGTAAAACAATCAGTTACAAATTTTCTGGATTATACTACTGCACTTCCTAGCTTTCCTAGAGCCTTTATGTGCGCTTTTGTGTCTTCATGAAGGTTCTAAGGCATATTTTTCCTTGCCAATGAGCCTCTTCTAAAGAGGTGACACTAAACAATTGATATTTCACTTTATCTTAATCTTTTTTCAGTTTCTTTTTTCATATATTTGTCATCATGTTTATAATTATTAGTCTTGGACTAAACATATATATTTGTATATTTTCTCCCTTTGCGCCTTTTTTTATTAAAGCCTACACTTTATTTGCGGTTTGGGCTTAAAGCCCCAATGGATAGAGCTTTTTTGCGCTTTTCACCTTTGATAACACTGACATGTAGAATGTACTAAAACAACCTTTAATCTTGTGGTTTTAAACATGTCATGTGGAAAGTAATAATTGAACAATTGCCAAAAAAGGAAAGACGCGTTCTTTTTTAAACAGAAAAGGTAAGTAACACCAAATGAATGGAAACGGAGGGAGTATATCATTGCAGAATCTCTCTTGCACCTTTACATTTGTAGCCTTAACGTTCCTTTGTTTTCTACAAATATCCTGACATTGGTGTTTGGTGCATCTTATTTTATGCTTCAGGCTGCTTGCACCGAACTACGGAAGAGCAGGTTGTTTCACAAGCTCCTTGAGGCTGTTTTGAAAACTGGCAATCGTATGAATGATGGAACATTTCGTGGTGGTGCTCAAGCATTTAAACTTGACACGCTTCTGAAACTATCAGATGTAAAAGGAATAGACGGAAAAACTACGTTGTTGCATTTTGTTGTTCAAGAGATAATCCGTTCAGAAGGTATACGAGCTGCCCGTGCCAGAGATCGAGGGAGCGTGTCTAGCATCAAGTCTGATGATCTACCCGAGGATCAGTCTCAAGACGCAGAGGAGTATTATCGAAGTACTGGTCTACAGGTTGTTTCAGGTTTGAGTACTGAACTTGAAAATGTGAAAAAAGCTGCAATTTTGGACGCGGACAGCTTAACAGGCACAGTATCCAAGCTTGGTCGTGCACTAAATGAATCACGGGATTTCCTAAATTCAGAAATGAAGAACGTAGATGACGAAAATAGGTTTCACCAGACCCTGAAGAGTTTTGTGCAGAATGCTGAGCTTGACATCATGTGGTTATTCGAGGAAGAAAAAAGAATTATGGCCTTAGTTAAAAGCACAGGAGATTATTTCCACGGAAATGCAGGGAAAGATGAAGGTTTACGATTGTTTGTTATCGTTCGTGATTTTCTGATAATATTAGATAAGGTATGCATAGAGGTGAAAAATGCTCAGAGAAAGCTAAACGGCACGCCAAAGAAGGAGAATGTGGCAAGTAAAACTCCAGAGTCCACCAATCCACCGTCCCTCGATCTCCGACAGAAGCTTTTTCCGGCTATCACAGATAGGAGAATCGATGATTCTAGTTCGGATGATGATGCTTCTTAAGGTAAGGTAAACCTGGAATCTATGTTTTTCTTCATTTACTTGAGACAATCCACTGATCAAATTATTAATTAGGAAATTGAATTGGTGAAAACATCATAATCATAGCACACAAGTACACACCCCGAGGGTATGGCCTAGTAGTCAATGAAGTGCTTGCAAATTTTCTCTCATATGTTTAAGTACTTGTGTTGGTAGGAGGTGACAGGTAACAAATCAATGTGACTATGAGTTGACCTGAACAATACATCCCTAGTAATTGAAATCTTTTGATTTTTTACTGTACTGAGTCATTAGTACCACAATATGTTGTATGTGAAACTACTATATATGTCAAAGCCAAATGTTGTGTATATGCTTGTTAAATTTGTTTTCGTTATTGTTGGCGTAGGGATCGGAGTCATTTTTGAGCTCAAGTTAGGGAAATGAGATTCAGTTTTAGAAAACTATGCTTACAGAGGGATCTCAATTCGAGGCAACAGAGGTGGTTGGAGTTGCTCAAAGACAACGATATGACTAGTACATGACTCTATTTCAATATTTTTCACGTTTACTTAAAAGAGTAGTTAGGAAAATTCTTATTCATTTTTTCTCCAGTTTAGTTGATAATTCTTTTTTTTATTTTTAAATAAATGTATTTGAACAAAGTAGCTATGTTAATTATTATCTATGGTGTTGACAAATTGAAATGGTAGCTTTGTTATTCATATCATAATTCTCTATTGTCTCATTTTATTGCAAATGTTTTAGCATAGTCCTAGGAGAAGTAGAAAGATGATTATTATTTTTGGTAGTTTTAAGTTACTAAAATTAGTGATAGGTTACTATAAGTATTTATGGTAATCTTGTGAAGTACTATTATTCTAATTTCACACTATATGATTTTGTTTTGGTAATTTTAAGTTACTAAAATTAAACAAAATAATTAATCTCTAATCAAAATAGGAATACTTAAGATATTTTTCCTAAAAGTGAAATAGGACTCCATGCATTCGAGGAATTGTCAAAAATTCCTGTAAAAAGGGAAATTAAATTAGGAAATATATGTTAACACAGTTATTATTTCTATATATCAATTTTTATGTTAACACAGTTATTATTTATGTAAAGTTTTTCATTCATATATTTTTATACATAATGTAAAATCTTACTACATTATTTTGATACTTTGACGAGACCGTCAAGTACACTAGTGAGTTCAACAAAAATCAAGTATTAATTCTAGCTACGAATTTAGTCCCAAAATTTAAAATCGAGACAACTAACAAGATTGAAAAAACAAAAAGACTATTAATATGAAACAAGGTATTCCCATTAGCATTTATTTCAAGAAAATAGACACTGGTCCTTCATCATTTATATACACAACCAAACATAAACATAAATCCTACCATGAATTAACAAAAATATATTTCATTATATTCTTTGTAATATTAACAAATGCTTACGTACAATTTCATATTTTTTTCTTTTGTACTAAACTATCGTACATGTTTTCGGTACCTAGGGTATGCAACGTGAGCCATGTCCGCGAGAAGAAGTTGGTGCATGGAATGTGGCGGACGATGTAGTATTACAAGGTCTTCATCTAGTTGCATTCTTCCTAGTTTTGCTAGGTGATCCGCACAGCTATTTCCTTCCCTTAGAGTATGCATCATGGAGATTCCAAGTTCGGACATCATACGTCGACATTCTTTTATCACGTCGCGATCAGGGTGATTGTCGACGGCGCGTCCCTTATTCATTATGAGCATCAATGCTTC
>JAJOOS010011400.1:0-26306 GCA_029582725.1 Solanum chiquidenum | reverse complement strand
TTTGAGTAATTATCTCAATCAACAGAAAGAAATATGTTTTAAAAACATCAGAGCCAGTACATTTTTGGGAGTAGTATTGAGCACCGAATTGGGGGAGCGTTCAAAGAACTCACAGCCCCCATAGAACCATGTAGCCATCATGGGTAGAAGAGGTTCATACTTTTTAGATGAATCCTTTTCAAATTAGACTAGTGGATCCATTAGGCAGTTCAGGTCCTATACCTTTGGTCGGGTATAGGATGCTCTGGCAGCGTGAGGTCGATCGATGTATCATCACTATAGCTCTTATGTGATGGTTGTCGGTTAGAGAAACTCCCACATCAATTATTGTATTTTAAATACATCAGTTTATTTGTATTTTTACATACATCTTAGACTTATTGTATCTTTGTATACACTTAGAGTTTATAGCATGTTTTAAACAGCTTTTCTTTATATTGCACTTGTTTTAAATTGCTTTATATTGAAATGAGTAAGTCAGGTTGAGTTGAGTTGAACCAGGTAAGTTATTCAGTTCTTCCAGATTTTCTTTCTAACCTATGTTGCTTAGCTTTCCAGCTCGCATACTCGTACATTCAATGTACTGATGCCAGTTGGCCTGCATTGTGTCATGATGCAGACGCAGGTACCCAGGATCAGCATTCAGCACGCCGTAGATCCAGCTGAGCACTCCAGAGTTAGTGGTAAGCCTCCTTGCTTTTCAGAGGACTCGATTATTTTGTGTTCCTAGTTTTTGCTTTATTAGGATGTTGCGGGGTCTGTCCTTACATCCATCTCAGTATTATAGAGGCTTCATAGACAGTCAATCAGTTAGTTTTGAGTCTCTCATCTATGTATATATATAAGTATTCTATTTTGAGACTCGAGTTGCCTTTTGGCCAGATTTTATCAGTTGGGTTGTTTTATAACCTTTCATTGCATTGAGTTATGCTGCGCTTGGGGACCATCAATGGTCTTCGAGTGCCGTCCACGTCCAGGGTATAGGCTCGGGGCGTGACAAACATGGTATCAGAGCACAGAGTTCAAGAGTCCTATGGAGTCTATGAAATCGTGTCTGTAGATTCCTAGTTATCGGTGTGAAGCGCGCCACATCTATAATTGGGAGGCTTCAACATTTAGGAAGATTTCTCACTTCTTTCACACTCATCTCGGGCGTTAGAGTTTATCTCTAAAAAGTTTCTTTCTAATTCATGCTTGCGCGTGTTTCAGATAGTCATACCTCCACGAAGAGTTGGCAGAGAACGTCTTCCTAGATGTTATGTTGAGAAGCAAGAGTTACCTTATGCACCGGGAGTGCAACATCAAGGGGAAGTTTCTAATGCCGAGTTCAGAGAGGCAATCAGAATTCTGAGCCAAGTTGTAACTAATCAGATTGGTCAGCAAAGGGGAGCTCGACATGAAGGAGCTGGCACTTCTAGGATTCATGAGTTCTTGGGGATGAATCCTCCGAGTTTCATGGGTTCGAGCACTACTGAGGATCCAGAGAACTTCATTGAGGAGCTGAAGAAGATTTTTGATGTGATGCATGTGGTAGATACTGAGCGGGTTGAATTAGCCACGTTTCAATTGAAGGATGTTACTAGAACTTGGTTCGACCAGTGGAAAGGGGGCAGAGCGGAGAATGCACCACCTGCGAGTTGGGCCTGTTTTGAGGAAGCTTTCTTGGGGCGTTTCTTTCCTCGAGAATTGAAAGAGGCCAAGGTATGTGAGTTCCTCACACTTAAGCAGGATTCTTTGAGTGTTCATGAGTATAGGTTGAAGTTCACCCAACTTTCTCGTTATGGTCCGGAGATGGTGGTGGACATGAGAAGTAGAAATGAGCTTGTTTGTTGCTGGACTGTCTCGTCTGTCGAGTAAGGAAGGTAGGGCTGTAATGCTTATCGGGGACATGGACATATCAAGGTTGATGGTTTATGTGCAGTAGGTTGAGGAAGAGAAGTTGAGAGACAGGGAAGAGTTCAAAAATAAGAAAGTTAATACCGGTAATGAGTTCGGGCAGCAGAAAGGTAGTACGAACCGTCCGTCCTTTCAACAAAGGCAAAAGGGACCTGCTCCATCATCTGCTAGTACACATGCACCTAAGAACAAGAGTGAGTACTATGGGCAAAATTCCAGAGTTAAACCTAGTTATTCACAGGGTAATATGGCGCAAGGGGGTAGTAAGCCTCATGTTTGCGCCAAGTGTGGTAGGAACCACTCAGGTATTTGTCGTGAGGGCTTCATTGGTTGTTTTAAGTGTGGTTAGAATGGACATTTCATGCGAGAGTGTCCAAAGAACAGGCAGGGTGATGGGAGCAATAGAACATAGTCTTCTTGAGTTGTTCCACCAGACAGGACGACACCTAAATGAGCTACTTCTAGTACCGGCGGAGGAGCAAACCGCCTCTATGCAATCACCAGTCGCCATGAGCAAGAGAACTCTCCAAATGTTGTCACTGGTATGATCAAAGTCTTTGCTTTTGATGTGTATGATTTGCTAGACCCAGGAGCAAGTTTATCTTTTGTAACTCCTTATGTTGCAAATCAGTTTGATGTTCTTCCTGAAAGACTTTGTGAACCCTTTTGTGTTTCTACACCTGTTGGGGAGTCTATTTTAGCAGAAAGAGTCTATCGTGATTGTCATGTTCTATCAATCACAAGAGCACCATGGTTGATTTAGTTGAGTTAGACATGGTAAATTTTGATGTCATTCTGGGTATGGATTGGCTTCATGCCTGTTATGCATCAATAGATTGCAGAACTCGAGTGGTCAAGTTTCAATTTCCAAGTGAGCCAGTCATAGAGTGGAGTAGTAGTTCAGCAGTGCCTAAGGGTCGTTTCATTTCGTACCTTAAGGCGAGAAAGTTAGTTCTGAAGGGTTGTGTCTATCACTTAATCCGAGTTCATGACTCTAGTGTTGAGATACCTCATATTCAGTCAGTTCCTATAGTAAGAGAGTTTCCAGAAGTTTTTCCTGATGATCTACCCAGAATTCCTCCTAAAAGAGAAATAGATTTCGGCATAGATCTCATTCCAAATACTCATCTTATCTCTTTTCCGCCATATAAATTGGCACTAGCAGAGTTGAAAGAGTTGACAGAGTTGAAAGAGCAGTTAAAATGATCTAGTAGATAAGAGTTTTAATTGACCAGGTTGACTCAGAAAATAGAGAAATTTCAATGGTCTATGAAGAAAGCTTTCAGGAATTGAAAAAGAGGTTGATTACTGCTCCAGTTTTGACCTTACCAAAAGGTACTCAAGGTTTTGTGGTGTATTGTGATGCATTTAGAGTTGGTTTGGGTTGTGTCTTAATGCAGAATGGCAAGGTTATAGCTTATGCCTCCAGACAGTTGAAGGTTCATGAGAAGAACTACCCGACCCATGATTTAGAGTTGGCTGTTGTAGTGTTCGCTTTGAAGATATGACGTCATTACTTGTATGGTGTGCATGTTTATATATTCACTGATCACAAGAGCCTTCAATACGTATTTACTCAGAAAGAGCTTAATCTCAGACAGAGGAGGTGGTTAGAATTACTCAAGGATTATGACCTGAGTATTCTTTATCACCCAGGTAAGGCTAATGATGATGCTTATTCTTTAAGCAGGTTGTCTATGGGTAGCACCGCCCATATTGAAAAAGGAAAGAGAGAGTTAGCAAAAGATGTGCACAGAGCATGCCTGGGAGTCAGACTTATAGATTCCGCAGAAGGAGGAATAGCGGTGGCGAATGGAGCCGAGTCATCACTAGTGTCAGAAGTGAAAGAGAAACAAGACCAAGATGTTGTTTTTCTTGAGTTGAAGGCAAATGTTCAAAAGCAAAGAGTATTAGCTTTTGAACAAGGAGGGAGATGATGTATTGAGGTATCAAGGTAGATTGTGTGTACCTATGGTAGATGGACTCCAATAGAGAATTATGGAGGAAGCTCATAGCTCCAGATATTCCATTCATCCGGATTCCACAAAGATGTATCGTGACCTAAGAGAAGTTTATTGGTGGAATGGCATGAAGAAAGGCATTGCTGAGTTTGTTGCTAAATGTCCAAATTACCAGCAAGTGAAAGTTGAACACCAAAGGCCCGGTGGTTTGGCTCAAAGGATAGAACTTCCGAAATTGAAGTGGGAGATGATCAATATAGATTTCATCACAGGGTTGCCAAGGTCTCACAGACAGCATAATTCTCATTTTCTACCGGTAAAGACTACCCATTCAGCATAAGATTATGCCAAGTTATATATTCAAGAGATAGTGAGACTTCATGGAGTGCCAATCTCCATTATTTCAGATAGAGGTGCACAGTTTACTGCACAGTTCTGGAAATCTTTTCAAAAAGGCTTGGATTCAAATGTGAACTTAAGTACTTCCTTTCATCCTCAGACTGATGGGAAAGCAGAGCGCACTATTCAGACTTTAGAAGATTTGTTTAGGGCTTGTGTGATCGATTTCAAAGGGAATTGGGATGATCACCTACCTCTCATTGAGTTTGCCTACAACAACAGTTATCACTCTAGCATCCAAATGGCTCCTTACGAAGCTCTTTATGGGAGAAGATGTAGATCTCCTATTGGATGGTTTGAAGTTGGTGAAGCAGGATTGGTAGGACCAGATTTAGTTCACCAAGCTATGGAGAAGGTGAAAGTGATTCAAGAGAGGTTGAAATTGGCGCTGAGTCGTCAAAAATTCTACACTGATGTTAGGAGAAGGGCGTTAGAGTTTGAAGTAGATGATTGGGTATATTTGAAAGTTTCACCCATGAAGGGGGTTATGAGGTTTGGTAAGAAGGGGAAACTTAGTCCCCAGTATATTGTACCTTACCGCATAGCCAAGAGGATTGGCAATGTTACTTATGAGTTGGAACTACCACAAGAATTAGCCGCCGTTCATTCGGTATTTCACACCTCCATGTTGAAGAAGTGCATAGGCGATCCTTCATTGATCCTACCAACTGAAAGTATTAGGATCAATGCCAGCTTATCTTATGAGGAGATTCCTGTTCAAATTTTAGATCGGCAAGTTCGTAGGTTGAGAACAAAAGATGTAGCATCAGTCAAGGTCCTTTGGAGAAACCAATTTGTTGAGGAAGCTACTTGGGAAGCGGAAGAGCACATGAAGAAGAGATATCCATATCTCTTTGAATCCGAAGGAAATGCATATCAAGGTATTAATTTCCTTCTTAATGATCTTTAAATTATAGTGAGCATGTTTTTGTTGATGTTGTTGTTGGTTGCATTGTCGCTTGTTGGGTGTTTGAGTTGATGTTACCCCCCTTAGTCTAGTAAGAGTAATCGCATTCGAGGACGAATGTTCCCAAGGGGGAGATATTGTAACATCCGGCAATTTGAAATAACTATGAATAGGCTTAGAATTGGAAATAGTCATATTTGGAAAGAATTAAAAAAAATCTGGAAATTTAGCCAAGTATGGAAAGAGTGAGTTTTTGGGCAAATTTTAACAGTCATAATGCCTAGCTCAGGATGAGTTAGGTGTAGTTCCGCTTATGGTTGCGAAGCTCATGGAATGATCTTTCCAACGCCGCCGAGTTTGCTCGATTCCGAGTTCGTATGAGTGAGTTGAGCCCTTGGAAGTTGGGTTGTTGGTAAGGAAGGTTCACCCGAAATTGTAAGGGTATTTTGGTCTTTTCCCTAACCAATTCTTTTGGTTATATTAATGTGTTAGACTGATTTTTCTATCAGTTTTCCCTTTTAAAAGTGAGAGTTAGGGTTCTTGAGAGAAGAGGAGAATGAGAAGAGGAAGCAAGATTCGTCAAGATCGTCGTGGTTTTCATCGGGGGTGATCCCTACTAAGGTATGCAAGTTCATAGTGTTGGGTTGGTTCTTACCCCACACGCCAAACTCGTCTTATTTCCGATAAAAGATTGGTTGTATTGTTGAAGTTGTTGGTTGTGTTGTTGATATTGTAATTGTGTTGAAGTCTTGTTGACTTGGGACATGTTTCCGGTTGTGTTTTCGGGTTAAATCTATTGTATGTTGAGGGGTTTTATGTTTCTAAGTGTTTGGTGTTGGAACCTTTGAGGTTGAGAGGGTTTAGAGTTGGAGAAAGGAAGGAGAAAAGTCGAATTTTCGGGGAAAAGGGTTTGGGGCGTCGCGCCGCCAGCGCGCCCAAAAAGGGACTCTGAAGTCCAGCCCTTGGGGCGGCGCACCTAGCAGAGCGCCAGCAGGCCCCTCTGAAGTTTAAGGGCTGGCGCCCCGCGCCTCTCAGAGCGCTAAGTCTTCCCATTCATTCCCCACTTTTTCATACATGTTCCTTGTTAATGTACCTATGTTTTATAGTTTTTTTTCACACTCTAAGGTACATCTAAACATCAAGAATTCATCCATAAACATGAGATTGTTACCCTTGAATCCATAATCCAATTCGAGGAAAGTTAGGATCAAAGTCAAGTGAAGTTAAGAGTCAAGTCAGAAGTTAAGAAGTAAGTCAAAGCAAGTCTTTAAAGTTTTCAAGAGTCTTTATTGAATGTTTTAACTTCATTTTAAGACTCAAGTTTCAAGTTGAGTAAAGAGTATAGAGTTTCAAGTTAAGCCAAGAGTATAAAGTTGAGTTCATTTCTCAAAAGTTATTAGGGAACTAAGTATTCCCAAAGAAGTTTATAAATGTTTTTACATTTAAGATGAACGGAAGCTGAAATTTTCGAAGAGCCTTCGGGCTAGTATTCAGAAAAGAGAATTAGCTTCTAAATGAAGAAAGAGAGGAAACTGAGGTTTCCAAGATAGGCTTTGAGCTAAGTTTTTGAGTAATTATCTCAATCAACAGAAAGATATGTTTTAAAAACATCAGAGCCAGTACATTTTTGGGAATAGTATTGAGCACCGAATTGGGGGAGCGTTCAAAGAACTCACAGCCCCCATAAAACCATGTAGCCATCATGGGTAGAAGAGGTTCATACTTTTTAGATGAATCCTTTTCAAATTAGACTAGTGGATCCATTAGGCAGTTCAGGTCCTATACCTTTGGTCGGGTATAGGATGCTCTGGCAGCGTGAGGTCGATCGCTGTATCATCACTATAGCTCTTATGTGATGGTTGTCGGTTAGAGAAACTCCCACATCAATTATTGTATTTTAAATACATCAGTTCATTTGTATTTTTACATACATCTCAGACTTATTGTATCTTTGTATACACTCAGAGTTTATAGCATGTTTTAAACAACTTTCCTTTATATTGCACTTGTTTTAAATTGCTTTATATTGAAATGAGTAAGTCAGGTTGAGTTGAGTTGAACCAGGTAAGTTATTCAGTTCTTCCAGATTTTCCTTCTAACCTATGTTGCTTAGCTTTCCAGCTCGCATACTCGTACATTCAATGTACTAATGTCAGTTGGCCTGCATTATGTGATGATGCAGACGCAGGTACCCAGGATCAGTATCCAGCACGCCGTTGATCCAGCTGAGCACTCCAGAGTCAGTGGTGAGTCTCCTTGCTTTTCGGAGGACTTGATTATTTTGTGTTCCTAGTTTTTGCTTTATTAGGATGTTGCGGGGTCTGTCCCAACATCCATCTCAGTATTATAGAGGCTTCATAGACAGTCAGTCATTTAGTTTTGAGTCTCTCATCTATGTATATATATAAGTATTCTATTTTGAAACTCGAGTTGCCTTTTGGCCAGATTTTATCAGTTGGGTTGTTTTATAACCTTTCATTGCATTGAGTTATGATGTTGAGTTAGGTTTCCGCTGGGTTAAGAAAGTCAGGCCAAGGGTTCGCTTGGGGGCCAACAATGGTCTTCGAGTGTCGGCCACATCCAGGGTGTAGACTCGGAGCGTGACAATAGGCTTCTTGTGCACCGAAAAAAGACTGATTATGCATATATTCCTAGTTGGTGAATTAGGGTTTGGGAAATATGGGATTTCCTATTTCATGGGATGTTGTGATTGGTGTATGTATGACATGTATCCGTATAAACGAAGTGTAACCATAGTAACAAATTTAATGAAATTGATTATGAACAATGTGTGCCAGGAACTTGAGTACTTGACTATATGATGTAAGTGTTGTACGTTATAGATGTGATTGTGCTTGTATTGTTTGATGCATGGGATCGGGTGTCACGAACCGACACGCTAACTTGCATTGGATCGGCTACGTTCAGGCACACTAAATGAGATCGATTGCCACATACCGGCATAAACATTGGAACAGGTGTCATGATCCAACACACTAACTTGGATGGGGTACCACGTACCGGTACATTAACAGTGTGGGCTTGGGTTCCATGAGAGGACCATTGAATTGTCATGTATTATTTGAAAATGTGGGATTGGACATGTTCCATGAATTAATTATTGGATTATTCCTTGTGCCCTTTTATGCGGGGGTTGCGAAGTGGTAAGTTAATTGGAGATATCTGTTGTGTGAGGAACTGTGAATGGTAGAGTCCCAATTTGGGTTGTAGTATGGTAAGGGGCGGATCTAAGGGTCCAGGTGCTATCTTTGTTAATTAGAATGTGGTCATGGGCATTATTGTTGAAGATCGGGATGGTTTTTAGGGATAATGTTGATAGTTGTGTTTTTAGTCGTGAAGGGTGGTAATATGAACGGATAGTAAGCCCCGATAGACTTAATATGGAGTCGTAAGTTGAGTAGAGAGGAAGAAACGTATGTGTCGTGAGTGGTTGGTCGAGTTGGTAGCGATATATTTGGGAACTTCCTTAAGGGATAGATTGATTAGGTGTAGTCACGAAAGAAGCGAGTAAAGGGCTAGAGGCAAGTGAATTAGCATAACAATATATATACATCCGGAATGGTAAGGGCAGGAAAAATATAAAGGTGGAGGAATGATTAGTCTTATTGCATGTTTCGCCAGTTGATTTCTTATATTATGCGGTGGGTATTCGGGTTTACCAATGATGCCTACCAGTACGTGTGGTTGTACTGATACTACTCTTACTATGCCTTTTTGGGCATAGTCTGGTTGCAAGATCAGTGATGTTTCATAGGTGAAGATGAAGGCCATCTCCAGCAGCTTCTATTTTCCTTCCGCATGACGGAAGCTGTGTCTTTTCAGTATTATGTTTTACTTGTACTCTTAGCTCTTGGACCTGTTTAGACTAAATCCTGGGATGTTAATTATTTTACAAGTCTTAACTTTGAGTCGTTTTAAACTCTTGTTTTTATAAAATTTGTTATATGAAAGTCCTTTATTCTTCAGTTTTATTAATTTTTCACATGATTTTAACTATTGGGATATGAGGGTTCTCCTACTTAGGTGTTAGAGTAGGCGCCCGTACGACCCGATAGATTGGATTGTGACATTATCCTAAGTTGAGGTGTGACACTTGCTATCTCACCCTAAATCCCTTATCAACTCGCCCTCATTATATGTGTGTCACATACGCCTCCCATCTTAAGGACTCATTGTACTCACTGAGGTTTGCCCCATTTCCATACTAAGTGAGCGCCATCAAAATCATGGTAAAAGACAGCCTTATCCTCAGATGTTTCTTTCCATGTTATATTAACAAGAACATATAGGGATGCTTCTTTTTTCTCTTGGCTTTTTATCCATCAAAGTGAGGATGGAACTAAGTGGGAACAACTTAATCTCTTTCGATAAAAAATTATATTATATATAAGAATAAAATTATAATTATATATAAGAATAAAATTATATATATATGTTGAATCATCTTTTCTTTTTTTTTGAATTTAACTCTTTTAATAAAAATTATGGACACTTTGATAATTCGAAAGACCATTATAAGTCGCCCAATGAGTCATGTCACGTGGAGTGACATTGTTATTTTTGTAACTTTTGGAGACATGTACTTCATGATTCAAAGGATCATCAATCCCGGACAATCTTATAGTCTCGTATCTAGTGACATGTTCTTAATAATATATTAAGATTTTAATTAAAATTAAGATATTTATATTTATTTTCATATGTATATGCAAATTTGAAGATTAAGAGATTTTTGTTATGATTAAGATATTTAAATTTGAACATGTATGTCTGAATGTGTGTACATTATGATTAAGATATTTGAATTTGAGTATTAAGATATTGTTACTAGATCTTATCACTGAATAATTCAGAATGTTAGTTTTAAATATATAAATGTACAACTTTAGTATTTTAAAAATAATTAATATGAAATTCAAATAAAATTTGTAATTAATCATTTGTATCAATAAAATGTTACAAAAATCTCATTTCAACTAAAATTAAATTATTTTTTATAAAAAATAATGAAGTTGTAAATTAATATTTATATTTGATTAAAAAATTGTACTCTCTCCAATGCAAACAAAAACTAAATCATGGTATGCATGATGTTTAAATTATTCTCCAAGGAAATATATTGACAGAATTAATCTTGTTGGATATTCAACATCCATATGAACAATTTTGGAATAATCGAGTAAAAACACATGCAACATATACGTGAAAGAGAAAACATATTCCATGTGTCAAAAGTAATGAATTCGAATGAACTCGATGTTATACATTTTATATATATATATATATATATATATATATATTATTAACAAAACGTCTTATATATAATCTTGTTTATTGTGACAGAGCTCCAACCTGAAACAAAGTGTGGCTTCAAATGCAGAAAGGTAGATTGAACATTTTTTGACAAAGTACTTTGACACGTAAAATTTATCTAATTATCACTAGAGATCCATTAAGTCAAGGATAAATACGAGACAATTTTCTAATGGCGAGGATATGAATAGCCTCAAAGTAATTAGAACAATAAAATTAAAATATTTTGTATATGAAAAAAATAAGTGAATTTAAATATTCTTTTGTCGAAGCATATATAAAGAATCAAAAGTATTTTAATAAAGTAAAAGAATTAAAATGACATATCATTTATTATATGCACCAACTACAAAAGAAGAAGATCAGATATGCTTCGAGAAAAGAATATTATATATATATTCTACTATATTATAAAAGGCAGTTAATTAACCTGCTCAAGCAAGCAGCAGGTCAACATGCCTGCAGCACCTGCTTGCTGCTTGAGGGTCGTTTTTGTAATTTTAATATTTTAAGCATTTTTCATTGGCTTGATTTGTACATCTATCAAAATTAATTTGCTATTTTTAATTGTAAAGACAATTTTATCCTTTGTAGGTCAAGTCTATTTTTATGATGAATCACTTTGGTGTCCGCATACATGATTGCCAAGTGTTGCTAGCATGGACTTTCTTCTCAAATTAAAGTTAATTGAATAAAAGTTTTAGTTAAAAAATTTCACTTAATTGTTTTAGTAAATTCAAATAAAAATCGCATTATATCATTTTGATGTTATTTTATTTGTCTTATTTTTTTTAAAAAAAATTGATCATATACTTAAATTATATTTAAATTATCATAAAATACAATAACTAATAACTTAATATATCCGCGTATGTATTTAAATATATTATGTAAAAAGTACTATTTATCACAATAACTGACAATTTATAACATTTACAAAAAAATATTTAAAAAATTGGTCAATTCTCAAAATTCTATCATTGTTACATAAATTGCGACATAGGAGTAACCTATATCATTTTATAATAACGTAAAAGGTAATATAAATTACAATAAATATAATTTAAAGTACTTAATTATATTAAAAAAATATTTAACCTTTTAAATTATATATGTATCACATAAATTAAAACAAAAATAAATAATATGTATTGTGTCCGTGCTAGCCCGAGCTCCTAATATCTAGAATATATATATATATTGCAGATTTTAAAGAGTGAAAAGTCGTCATGAAGCAATGAAGTCAAAGGGTAGTTAGATTGTACGGCCATGTGCAAATATTCCCTTTTTTAAAAAAATTTGAGTCTTCAATAAAATTTATTTTATATTTAACAATAATTCGAGACATCTGATTAAATTGAATCATTTCGTTATAGTCTATGTTATTTAGTACAAATATTGCTAAATAATTTTATTAGTTTTGCCAGCTTTGTAAGTAGACTAGTAGTCATACTTTATGAATTAAAAAAGGAATATAATAGACTTGACGAACATTATATTTTGACTCTCGGATTTCAACTATGCAGCTCATAGTTTGACTAATCTTTTGTTTGGATATGAATTAAAATGGTACAATCATGTAGGGATGGCAGTGGGTGGGGCGGATGTCGAGCGGGATGGATTTAAGGTTATGTAGGGTAGGTGGTTTTAAAGTTGTGCGGGGTGAGTGAGATGTGGGGCGAATTGAAATGGATTTTTTTAAAATTAATGCGGGGCAAGTTGTGGGTATATGTAATCTTAAGCGGGTTCAAACTTAATTTTAATTTTTACATGTTATAAGAGTGATAAAATATTATTTATTAATATGTTTTTTTAAAGCTACTAAAATATTGAAGACAATAAATGAAAATGATTTAATAAAAAATAATACAATTTCTTATATGTTTTCCAGATCTCTAAAAATAATTTTTTAAGTCATTATCTATTAAATTAATATAACTTAATAAAAAAATGAATTTCTTTTTATAACTTTTATTTTTAATATCAAACTTAACTAGAAAAAGAAAATAAATTATGCAGGACAGATTCATGCGGGCGGGTCTAACTTTTAACCCGCTCCCCCCTCATAATTACTAAAGGTTGTTATACAAAGCGAAGCGAATTAAAAAATTTATAAGTTAAGCTCAACCCGCCCCAGCCCGGTACCGCCCTCATTGACATCCCTACAATCATGTAGTAATTCTGCCTAACTTTTATGTCTACCATTATTACATGAGCAAAATAGGTGATGGCCAATAAATAGATAGAAGACTTCTATAAAACGAAATGACTTTCATTTTCGTAATAAAAATAAAAGAAAGTCAATTACAATGTGTCAACTAATCTTAAAGAATGAAAATAAAGTCCGAGATGGAATAATTTTATTTAGACTAAAAACCTAATATGAATATTATATATATTTTCTTTGTTTCAATTAAAGTGCTATTACTTTTTTAATCTATACAAAAGAGAAAGACATTTTGTTATATTTAGAAATAATTTAGTTTTATTATTTTTTAATCTACTTTTAGTAAAATAATTTATAGCCAAATAAACTTTTAAAGCATTTTTTTTTTAAAAAAAATCTCTTTTTTATATTTCTTAATCTTTGTATTTAATCAAACATCAATAACATTAGGAGTAAAACAATTCACCAGCTCAAGGAGGAGGTTATTTCTTTCTATAAGAAGCTAATGGGGTTTGCTTTGCTAGAATTTCAACTTTATAAGATCTAAATTTTATAATGATGATAAATGAATTCTAAATTTAATATTTGTACATATTTAATGAATTTATTGAGATAAAAACACTATTTAAATAAAATCAACTGAGTTCAAATAAACCCGTATGCAGGCTACTAGCTCTCGTAGTTTCACATCAGTAAAAGATGACGACAAGGCATGGTTTCTGAATAGGGCTAGAATGGACGCACCAAGGACCTGAACATCTTCACTTGACTGACTTCCTCAATTGCTTCACTAAAATACTTATTCGTAATCTAATGTTTATATCAAATCATATTAACTAGTGAAAAATGTATATTAATTAATTAATAAATACTTTGTCTGCAAATGCATCTTATTTATTTATTGAGTTAATAAAAATATCAAAACTAAACTTATTTCAGACTGTTTTATTCAACCTAATTGTACTGCATAATCTTTTAAAAGGCACTCTAAGTGAATTATTAAGTTCCACAGTCCACACTATTTTTCATTTGAATCAAAAGTCGAGCAAAACTAAAATAGAGCACTAAGTTCAATTATTTTATTTGTGTTTATGAAAAAAGAAGTGATTAGTTTATCACAGTCAAAGTAAATAAGATAATAATAACATTTTCTTCAGTGGTGGAAAATCTAATATAGAAAGAATCAGAATAGCAGAAAGACATTTAATATATTGTTTTGTTACTCCTATTTGATGATTGCACCTCATTTTCCCTATCTGGTTTTTGAGCTTATAAAAAACAACCAGCAAGTTATATCACTAGATCATATGCTAGATCACATATTATAGGCCACCACTTCTTTAATTTAGTGATAAGAGTACCTAATGAGTCAAATCATGCAATGGACTAAACTTCTAACGTCGAAGTGGAGAAAAGGTAGAGGGGTAGACCCACCATCCATCGACTTTCAAGTCTTGTCTTCAGGGACTTTTCGGTTAAAAAGGAGAAGGAAGACATGTTAGGTCATAACTCATGATTGGGACCATACATTCACTCTTAGAATAGTACTGCTTTTTCAGTGACAATGATTTCTCCAAAGAATGATTTAGGATCCTTGGAAATCCTTTCCAGTAAGCTAAAATAAAATAGTTGGATGAATAAACAAAGATTGTTAATGTAGGCCTGTTTGCAAAGATAACCTTCTTTATTTTAAATAAAAATCCCTGTGCCTAACATGTATTATTGAAGCTGATTTACAATAAACATACAAGGGATTCTGAGAAAAGATGGTTCCTTGTAGCAACACTTACTCCGACTTAGCAGTTGTTTTCACAGTCGCAGACTTGATGATATCAATAAATTCAGGCTGTGATGTAACAGAGATTTAAAGGTCAGATACTACACAAGTCTACACCAAAATCAATGACACATAAATGTTGAAACAAACCTTTAGTGAAGCACCACCAACCAGAAAACCATCTACATCAGGTTGTGCTGCCAACTCTTTGCAGTTAGCTCCATTTACAGAACCTGCCAATTGTTTTAGTAAAGCTTCAGGACATAATATGCAAATCAATGTGTGTTCCACAAATTTAACTATTATTTCAACTGAACTAGAAAATCATAGATAAAAGTTCACAAAACCGACACAAATAGCTGCCCATGGTAATTCAACTTTAACTAATCCCAGTTAGAAAAGGTGAGCACAAATACAACTACCTCCATTCTGACACTTTCTGGCGCAAATGCCAAACTGTTATTATAAGCACTCGTATTATACTTCTAAAATTAACAGGACAAAAAACAAAGATAATGTGGTCCTACTTCACATTCTGCATTTATATTGAGGCAACAAGTATGATTCTACGTACCACCATAGATGATTCTAGTTGAAGCAGCAACTTCTGCACCAACATTCGCATGAAGCCATTTCCTTAATTCAAAATGAACCTGGTAGAGATATGAAAATTTACGTGGTTAAAACATGTTCCAATAGAATTACATACCAAATTAACTTAAGAACCCATCAAAGTTTCTAACATAGAATGCTAAACCTATGGAAAGAGAGGGAAGCAACTTTTCTTTTAGGTAAACATCATGTGTTGTGCGTCTGTCACATATGTGACCAAGTTTTCTTGAAAATACATACTGAGAAATAAGGCCCCTAGATATGAACCTCGAGATGGCCTCTAGTTGGCCCTGATCTACCACATGATGTAGGCAGACAAGGGCAGGCAGAGGCTTGACACACGACAACCATGAGATATCCAGCAAAATACCGTGTCTGCCGCTTCCAATATAGTCCAAGGAGCATGACATGAGGAATAATAAAGGTCCAATCTAAAGAAGTACTTTTTGCCTTTGAAAGTTGAAAATATGAAGACATATTTGCCGATTATACTGCAACTGTGGAGCAGTTCCACTAAACACGCCATCTTTACTTTAACCACAATTACAAATACATAAAAACATACATCATCAGTAATTGAATAGCTAAGAAGCTAAGAGATATTCAATGTACCTCTTGAGCTTGAGCTGGAGTAGCAACCTTTCCTGTTCCAATGGCCCATACTGGTTCATAAGCCAAAACAACATTGGACCAGTGTGTGACTTGTTCTGCAGAAAAGATGGCCATCATCATCATTCATTTCATTCAATTTTTTTTGAATATTTCTATTACGATCAAGATCAAACAGTACATTGGTTGTACTTGCACCATATTTGACTCTAAGAAACTGGAGCTATTCTAGTCTTCGAGGGAGTCTAATACATCTAGAGTTTCAACAGTTTCTACCTAGTGAGACTGTCTACACCAAAAACAATTCATCTTGATCTGTTGGACAGAATTGCTCCAATTTTCAAAACATCTGGAACTCCTCTCTTTCCATATGGTCCAACCATATACAAGCTGGAACCATCCTCCATCTTCCTCTGACTCTGACATCCAAACATGCTTCTTCCCAACTTGCTAGAGTTTCAGCGATCTTTCCCGGCTTTATCCATGTGATAATTCTGAGTGTCAGGAGCATCCTCCATACTTGACTTGTTTTTTTTTATAATGAAAAAGATGATTTACTATCTCTGTAGTTTCCCCACATAGGCAGCATCTGGGGCCGATAGTAGTCCCTCTTTAGTCTTTTCATCAAGTTATCTTGAGATATATAGAATGCTACTAGCAGCTGCAGTTTACTTCTTGTGGAGAGAGAAATTTCAGAATTTTCCAAAACAAGAAGATGACTACAACTAATTTGACAAAGCAGGTGATTCAAGAAGTTCACATCAAAGCAAGGAAAATAGCCAAACTCACTACTTGGCTGGAGAACTACAATCACTATCTAGTGTGAGAAAATTTAAATTTTATGATAGTTGTTAGTTGGTTAAGTCCCATTTAGTTACATTGTTTATATTGCCAGGAGGATGTTGGGGCATAATGTCCAGTGATCCTCCTTTCATCTGTACTGTTCCATGGGCACTTTGAAATGAAATCAAGTTTAGTTACCAAAAAAAAGCTATCTTGAGTACGAACTGCTCCTGCCAAAAGCCAGACAAAACATGAAACGTTATATGGTATCTTAGTCTTCAAAATGTGTTTCCAAGGCCATTCTACCATTTGATGATTGGGGTTCATATGTTTGTAAGCTGCATTCACTTTGTGAGCACCACTACTGTGTCCATTCCATCAAAATCTGTCAACCCCTTCCTGTAAACCTCCAAAAGTTCCCTGCAGATTGAAGAAAGCAGTCACCCTACTCACCTCCCAGTCATTAGGCCTCCTTCTTAAGGTAATAACCCAACCTTGATTTGACCACTGCTCTGCCACTGTATTATGTTGATGAAGTACAAGATTGTAGGTGTCTGGGAATTTCACTTGTAAACTCTTAATCTGTAGCCATTTATCCTTCCAGAAAATAGTTTTACTACCATCCACAACTTTAATGGAGCTTCTATTATCCAGCAAAGGCCACAAGACCCTGATAGATCTCCATAAATTAACCCCATATGGAGTATTGATCTCCTTTGTCATCCATCAGTCCTCTTCCTCATACTTTGCTTTGATAGCCCTTACCCATAACATTTGGTCTTCTTGTGTGTATCTCCAAACCCATTTTATTTTCAAAGCCTTGTTCTGGAACTTCAGGTCTCTGAGTCCCAGTCCCCCCTTCTTCTCACTCACTATTAAGGCCTTCCATTTCACCAAATAGATTCCTTTCTTCTCCTTATTTCCCTGCCACAAGAATGATCTTCTAATGTTGTCTAGTCTTTTAATAACACTTGCTAGAATTGGAAATAAGGACATCATGTAAAAGGGGAGGACATATAACAGAGTTGATGAGTATGACTCTTCCACTCGGTGACAAATATTGAGACTTCCATTTGGATAGCCGATAGTTTCTTTTCACACTTCTCAATGACACCATTCCAAATTTCCTTGGATATTGATTTCGCCCCTAAAGGCATACCAAGATATAGAGATGGCAAGGACCCTACTTTTTCTCCCAATATTGAGGCTAGAAACTCCATATCATTGACTTCATTAATTGGGTATAATGAGCTTTTCCTCCAATTAATATGCATACCAAACACATTCAAATAAAACCAAAATCACCCTCAGATACTTCAACTGATCCACATTTGCATCGCAAAAATCAAAGTGTCATTTGCATAATGCAAGTGTGTGATCTCCATGCTACTATTATCCCTCCTTTCCCTTTCTTCTTACTCACTGTTAAGGCCTTCCACCATTTCGCCAAATAGATTCCTTTCTTCTCCTTATATTTCCCTGCCACAAGAATGATCTTCTAATGTTGTCTAGTCTTTTAATAACACTAGTTGGGATTGGAAATAAGGACATCATGTAAGAGGGGAGGACATATAACATAGAGTTGATGAGTATGACTCTTCCACCCAGTTTCAACTTCTTCGTCTTCCCTCAAGGCAAACTGTTTGGTTAAATTATTTTTGCTTGAATAAGCAGAGCAACATAGATAGTGTAGATCCTTTTTATTTTTGATTTTGTCAGCTCTTCACATTTTGATTAGCAATCAAATGTCAATGTATGGAGCTGCAGAGGCTCTTGATCAGGATAGTACTTGATCAAAAGAATTACAGGTAGCATTTGCAAAAACATCATTAAAAGGTTGCCTAATCAATCTTTCCAGACACTTTCAAGGCTTTCATTTGACTTCTTGTGCCTATATCTATATCCAGCTTAGAGGTAGGTGAGAAGTTTCTGGTTGCTAGCATTGGGAAGAAACCTGATAAGATAACAACAGAATTTGCATTGAAGTACGGCTATACGATGATGCCACAGTAGCAGCATGCAGTGAGTGGTCTGTAGGTATTAGGTGGAGTACAACATTACGACAATGCTCCAATCACACACTCATTACATAAGTTATTTCTAACGCTTTAGCAATAATGGTCACATATAGATCCACCAAGTATTATGTATCCAAAGTCCAAATCATACTTATAAGTTATAGTCTCATTCAGACTGTAAAGTGGTACGGGCAAGACTCAGATCAAGGTGGTTAAGGCATCCAACTCCAAATAAGCAACATTTCTTGGACATTACATAGGTTAAAGCTTTATAGTTGACATTTCACAGGGACTATTCCAAGACATACCTGCAATTGCTTTTGTTTGCGCTGCAACTACAGCCATTGTAGATCCTGATTCTCGCTGCTCAAGAGTCTCCCCAACACAGGCAATCACTTTTAGGCCTTGCGAAAGTGCATATGCAATTTTATCAGCCACAAACTGCAGCAAACAGGGAAAAAGGCTATAATCTGAGCAAGAACATACAAAGCTAGTGCTTGTCCATCAATTAAAAAGATGCAAGGAAACTATCACATGTTTCCATATCATAGCTTACATCATTTGATTCATTCAATAAAAGCCTTCTCTCAGAGTGACCAAGGATGACCCAGGGAATGCCCAAATTGACCAGCATCTCAGCACTATGGACGCAGAGAATAGAATTGGTAAAATGCTATATTAATTAAAATAACAACTATCAACTAAGTAAATAAAATAGACTTAAAAGTTGACTAGATCAAGTATACTCAATAATAAAGCATTCGTAAATCAACCACGAAAGATATACTTAGAACCAAAATCTTCTGATATGTGTGTGCCTGTGTGCCCTATTTTTTGAGCAAATGGTTCTAGTATATGTTTTACTAAGAGCATAACAAGAAACAGATCTTACTTTTTTGTACAGAGAAAGAAGCCAGAAAACAGACCAAAAATAGATGACTAAAAGGGTATATTACAAGCAGAAAGATCAAGTTACACCGGCGTCTCAAGCAGTATACACACCAATTGGTTACAGGGACATCTTCTCAGCATGCTTGCTTAAATTCCAAGTTGCAACTTTATCAGATATAGCAAAATAAAATCAAAAGGCAAATATGTGCATACCTAACCTCGCCGGTAAACGCACCTCCCTTCCTTACCCAACAGTTTTGTGCAGCAATGGAGAAATCACGACGCAATAAGGTTTTGACCAAGGGAAGAAAAACAAATGGAGGACTAATCACAACCTCTGTGAGAAAAGCAATCCAGATAAAGCAATAGCGTAAGACTTGGAAAAACCCAAAAAAGAAAAAGAATGACTAGAGGGTAAACTTCCAATTATGACAACCAATAAAAGGAATAAAAGAATATCACTTTTCACTCTTCAGATAGGTATACATCACTTCATTGAAAATGATAAGACATAAATTTCTAAAGCCAAAGCAAATGCAAACATAGAGAGAGAGAAAAATTGAAATACAAGAAGAACTCTCAATGTAAAGGAAGGCAAATAGTAGATTGGTCAAAAGTTAAATCATATGAGGTAACCTGATCTGAACATTCTATGTGTGCAGAAATGAATTGGGAGAGAACTTCAATGTCAATTTAGAATTACAACTTCATAAGCAATAAAAATGTCTTCATAACCAAACTCTTCTTTTTCCTTCTCTAATTTTTTGGCTGCTTAGGATCAGAAACTTACCAACAATATCCTCAGATGGAACTTCCGCTTCACTCAATGTGGTCACAATTTTTTTCACTTCCTCCACGGTTCCATTCTGCACACGTATTTCAATTTAAACAAAAGAGCAAGATTCACAAATAAAGATGTAAAGAAGAGTTCATATCCTCAATCGCTAAGTAACAACTTGAACTAACTAATCATAGATCATCTTTGTGAATCAGCACACCAGTACTCCATGGGAAAATCCATGGGCTTCGCACGTATAGAAGTCCAAGAACTCTAATCCATCTCACATACTCAGTTAAGCATGCATTGGTTCTATATGGTACACAATAATCTGGATATACATTTAGAATTTCATAAATTCTATCCACAGTAACTCACACATACACCGTATCAAGTGATCTACTAAATTTAATACCTTACAATTTGATGTGATTAGATAGACATGGAACACAAACACCAACTTCCAAGTGTTGTATTGAGTCACACGAATCCAACCAATTAAAGCATACTTGAAATAGTGTTGTATACATATCCTACTTCTTCATTTCAACTTTTCTCTTTTAAGTTAGACAATTGCTTCAACAATTTGGACACTAAAGTAACCATTGGACATTCTCCAGCACCAATTCCTTACTTTTCTTCCTTTGAGGTGAATACAGCTTTTTTTGAAGATATATTGGTTGTCGAAAATTTATTCTCTTTAGTCCTAAAATGATATTAAGAGTAATACTGCACTACATTATTTTAGTAAGGTGCTTCATGCACTTTTACTAGCAGACCTAATCCTGATACTGTCTTGAATCTATTGCATGTAACATTGAAAATACTGATAGCCGTTTTTTAGGTAGACTAAGGTTATAGCACTTTACAGTCACAATTATAGTATTATTGAGTGTTGGCTGTCTTGATGATTGCGCATGTGTCAAAGCTACTTAGATAGAAATATGTTTTGACATATATGAAGATTTAACTAACACATCCCCAGTGGACCACCACTAAATGTTAGAAACATAATCATGTTTAATTCAGTTTTGTTACTTATGATTTTTTTTTTGCTATTATTCCATATATTTACCTTTTACCAAGCATTACCATTACATATTGCAATGAATATTACCATTTAACTAAATATATTTATTTTTCCTTTATTAAAGATATGGTGAACCCCAACCACTCCTTACAAGTAGCCGAATAGTGGATTTTTCCTTTGTGCTCCCCAATCAGCTCCAACGCCTATCATCATGTTTGGAGGTGGAGAGCCTTTTCCTCTAGGCTATCCCTCCCTTGTCAAATAAATGGATTTAACTACAAGTAATTGTAGATAAAGATTATAAAAGAATCTATATTTCAGAACGCACACGTCCTAGAGATGCAAATAGCGGAATTAAGGATGTTGAGATGGATGTGTGGGTATCCTAGGAGAGATAGGATCAGAAAAAGCTACCTGAGACAAAGTGAGAATGTGCCACTGTGGTGGACAAGATGACGAGATGAGACTGAGATGGTTTGGGCATGTGAGGAGAGATACTCGGATGTCCCATTGAGAAGATGTGAGAGGTTGGTTATAGTGGATATAAGGAGATGTATAGGTAGGCCGAAAAAGTCCTGGAGAGATGATTAAACATATATGTCAGTCCTGTAGCTTAACCTTAAATAGGAAAATATGAAGATCAAGGAGTAGGATAAAAGGTTAGTAGGTCATCCATCAGATTTTCCTTTTCAGTTTTATTAGTATTACTCTCCTGCTATCCTATTCTTTGATTTTAATATTACCTGTTGTTTTCTCTTGCTTCAGTAATTGTATTATTTGTTGTTGTTCTGTTCCTCGTTTTACTTTACATACTTGTTGGCACCTAACACTACAAGATTAAACGCATTGCTAGTTAAATTTTTGGTTCAACAAACAACTTTAGCACATAGAAGTTATGAAAGCCGCCTTCAGCGATCCAAAGTGCAGTAAATTAAGTCCTCATTTGAAACTTTTATTACAACCTTAAGCATATAAGAGATCCGAAAGCTATCTTCAAGGACCGAAATCCACAAATTTTAGAGAAATTTATCATACTACACAAAATTTATTGATCTCAAACTTAGTCAAATAAGTTACCTATAAATTGGATACGAAAACTATAAAAACATTTCACTAATGTTTTATCAGCATTCAACCAAAGACATTATCCAGACTAGATACATTAGAAATCTTCTCAATAGCTCCAACATCTGCAGTTCTCCTATACAATAATTCTGATGCTATTTCATCCTAAAAGTAAAAACACTACTTTCCAGTATCCAACTATGTTATCAACTGCAATGACAATAATTTAAAACAACACCTCTACTATTAGAAGCAAATGAACACACAAGACATAATTTTCAGTTCTAGGTTTACGCATCCAAGCGCGTTAAATCAGTATAAATATAGCCACTAGGGTTTAACCAGCTGTGATATCGGTCTAAAATTCCGGTGTGGCCGAGTGATTAATGAAGCTAGAATGAACGAAGATGATAAGATATTGGAATTGAAATCTCAATATAGTCAATAAGCATGATTTGCAGTTGATTAATAGAAGGAAAAAAGAAGCAAAAGACATACGCATTTCCAGTTGCCGCCGACGAAGAACTTTCTGGCCATTGTTTTCTTTGAGTTGGGTTGAGAAGAAGGTAGAAGGGTGTGTTGTCTTGTTACTGTAAGAATGCACTAGAACAATTGCGATTCAAGAGTTGGGTAAAAATAGCCAAGACTAAAAATATAATTATGTCCAATAGCTATAATTTGTTTTTATATACTCCGTCTCAATTTATGTGACATTTTTCATTTTTGAGAGTCAAACAGTTTAGTTTGACCGTCAATTTACACATGGAATCTTCAAATTTTTTGAAATAAAATTTATATATTTATAAACTACGTAAAAAGTATTATAAGTCACAATAATTGACAATTTAAAATATTTAAAAGATATATGAAAAATTCGCGGTAAAATATAGACTTGTTTGAATCTCGAAATCCAAAAAGTGTCACATAAAATGGACGGAGGGAGTATTATTCATAATTATATGTTAGAAAGGGTAAGAAGAAATTGAGATTGGGAGAGAGAGGAGAGAGGCGAGTTGTATGTTTATAATTAGGCGAGGTATTTTGACAATTTTTTTTAAAAATAATATGGAGTCTAGCAAAGGAGAAACTAATGTAAAGAATTTATTTTGAAAGTGTTTGTTAAAAAAATGTTCATAAAATATAGTTGCTAGAAGAGAAAGATGTTGCGGGTTGCTAGAGAATCATGCTAATAAGTGCCACTAAGTAAAATTTTATAATTAATTAGTAAGATCTGTTGAAAATTTTGCACATTTGGATTATAGATATTAGGGGTGTGTAAAAATTGAATCGATCAATAAATCAAATCGAAAAAATGTTGTTGATTTATTGCTATTTGGTTATTGGTTTAACAAGTTTTCATTGGTTTTATAAAAAATAAAAAAAAATACCGGTTATGTTTTGATTTTTTAATATTGAGTTATTGGGTAAATCAAACCATAATAATTTACTATTTTATCTCTATAAAAATATTAAATATTAATCACAATACTTTACTAGTTACTCATTTACCTTGTACTAGTCTTCGATTGATCACATATAGGGGTGTCAAAAGGGCGGATTGAATTGAAATTGGAGATACTAAAATAGGTTGAATAAAAATTGGGTTGGGTCGTGACCCACCCAAGTTTACTTTGGCTCAAATGGGCTAAAACGGGTTGGGTTTTGACCCACTTAATCTCAAAAAATTGAACATATTGTTATTTAAGTTTTATACGCCACAATTTCAATTTCAACTAAAGAATTTTTAAAAAAAAATTACAAATGGATAGATAAATCCTAGATGATATAAAGTAGATAGTAATTCATACCTTAAATATAGGAACATACGTTACATCAATCCAAATAAAGAGAGTCTTGATACGAGTTGAAATTGTAGATTAAATTGGGCCAAATTGAAGATTCTTTTAAGGAAAAATTATACATTTTAATAAATAATTACTGATTTTAGCGATACTTTTTATTTATTACCAATACATAGCAATACTATGATAAATCTATAATATGTATTATAATTCTGGTAAAAAATTAACACATTGTATTAAAATGTGTGATAAATATATTATTTATTAATAAAACTTGTATTATACTATGTTTATGTATTACAGAAAACATGCCTACTATATAAAGAAGCAATCAATGTAGGAAACACAACCGAAAACGGCTTCATGGGTAATAGTGAAGATCTTCACAGCTAAACACTACCTGATAAGGGCTGGATTATGTGTAAACGAGTTCCAACAAGCTGAATCATTCTCTATACAGAACATTCCAAGGGGCATTCCCAAAGGTGACATAAATGAGGAATTATAAAGGACACAAATTTTCCATTCTGCAATATGGGTGAGGAAACAACACAACACTTATTTTCTAATGTTTGGTTGGTGAGTAGAAAATATTTTTCGGAAAAGTTTTTTTAGTGTTTGATTTATGAATAAAAAATATTTTTGAGAAAATATCTTTTATTTTTACTAGAGAGTAGAAAATAATTTTTGAATTGAAATTGAAAATATTTTTTAAAAATAAACTTAATTTTTTTGGGGGTGGGGCTGGCGTGGGGGGATGGGGTAAAAAAATAAAAATTTGAAATTAAAAATATTTTTTAAAAACAAACTTAAAATGAATTGATTTTCCAAATATTTTACCCAACCAAACATGAGAAAATTGGAAAATATTTTCTAAAAAATGTTTTCCTTCATACCAAACACACCCTTAATGTATTAAAAGTGATCAAATGATAAAATGTTATTGCTATAAATGATAAATATTTTTTTAATATAGAATATTCATGTAAGTTTCCCTTTTAAAATGGATTAAGGCTTGAATGGGTTAATCACATGACTTTACAATGACTTTAAGTTCACAACGTCACTTTATACAAATCGTCAAACCTAAAGTAAGAACCCTATTGCTCTTAATTTCTCTGTGTTGCACATATATAGTTCTTTTCAAGTTGTTTTTTTTTTTAATTATTATTATTATTGTTATTATTATTATTATTATTATTATTACTTTATGAGCGTTTTATAAAGTTACATCATTGTCTTATCACATCAAATTATTGGAGAAGTCATATATTTGTTTTTTAAGCATTTTCTTATTGGTTAAATCAAAACGTTAAGGACCAAAATCCATAAACCAAAACCCGAAAAAATTATTGATTTGGTTATTGGTTTAGCGTATTTTAAAAATAAAAATCAATAACGAAACTGATAATACATAAAAACGAATCGAACTGGCCGATGCACACACCTAATAGACCTGAAGTACAATTCAAGGCAAGCTTGTATTTCTATACGAAACGTTGTGCTGCGAAGTATAGATTAAAGAAGAGATTATGCACATCTATAAAACTAAAACAAAATTTTGGTACACAAAACTTAAAATAACTCATTTTTAATTATAGTAGCTCATTTTATAAGAAGAAAAATAGTCCATTAATCAGGCTCATACTAAAAAATCGAATCAAACTTGTTTCGTTTCGGTATACATTAACAAAATCCAAAAACCAAATCAAAGTTTGAAAAAAATGAACTAAACATACAATCCAAGATTAATCACCCATCTCCCTGTTGATGCCACCACCTCCTCTCTAACTCTTAATATCGATAGTCTCACATCTATCTTGTTCACTAGACAGTCGCTCCAAAGTACCAACACTGGGCTGGCTCTATGCTTTGGGAAATAAGGCTTTTGCCTTAGGCCCCCAAATTTCGGGGGACCCAAATTTTTATCAAGAATAAATTATGTGTTAAAATTTTTATAGAAAAAATTGATTATTTATGATAAAAAGTATAATTTTTTTTAAAATATATTATTTTATCCACTTTAACATCTTTTGTACTTTGTTAAAAATAAGAATTAATAGTGAAAAGTGTTGAACAAAGTGAATTACAAATTCTTTTTTATTTCGTTTTAAATTTTAGTTTCAAGCATTACTACAGTCATATTAAAATGGGTGTACCAAGTCATCAACTTCTTGCGTCAAATTCTATGGTTCTAAATCTTATCTCTATTTAATATTTATCAACTTATTACTTGTATAATTATGTTAACAATTCATATAATAATTGTCTCACTAA